>JAFBJS010054555.1:5398-27000 GCA_016785265.1 Paraplagusia blochii | reverse complement strand
CCCGTTGCTCTCCTTGCTTTGATTTCTCTCTTCCTCTCCTTGCCTCCTCTTTTTTTCCCCTCACCTTATCACATTCCCCCATCCTTCCCTTTTCAAAACCTATCCCCCTTTCTTTTTTTTTTTTATCTCCTCTCCCTCTGCTTCTCCTCCTGGTCTCCATACAACCCCAGCCTCACCATGCACCAACTCCCTTTTGTGCGTATCCACCCTTTTTAATACCTCCCCTCCGTCCGCTCCTCACCTCTCCCCGCCCCCCCATCCCTCCATCGTTGGCTCTCACCAGTTGTTTACGCCTCTTCAGTGAGTGCTATTACAGCATCACTTTGCATTTAGATAACCATCGCCTCACCACCCCAAATTGGTCAGGAGCAGGGGGATAAATAGGAGGAGGAAGGTGAGGAGGGGGTAAGATGATAGGAGGAGGAGGAGGAGGAGGAGGGTTCAAGATGAAATCTTCCTGGAAGCATAATTGCAGATGTTGTAGCACATGCAAATGGTTCAGGGAGAACAAGCAATTTTTCCAACATTGGTAATTATGATCAGCGTTTCTTTTTGTCCTTATTACACTTAGCACTTTGCATCTGCTGTGCTGAATCATCAACACATATTTATTGTATCCCAGTATTATCTCCTCCTGACAGGGCTGTGGGCTTTAACCGAAAGAGTTTCATTATAACGTCTTGTGACAAGTGTGTGTCTCTTCAAAGACGCAGAAACGCAAAAGTGAAAATTAAAGCCGATGGAAAAACATGAAAAAAACTATTCTTCTTCTTATTCTGAGTGACACGCACTCTGATTGAAACGGTTTGATTTTTTTTTTTTTTCCAAGGATTTAAAAAAAAAAAAATCTGGATAAACAAATAAAAAGAATGAAAACACATTCACCAACACGATCAAAGATTTTTCATTTATTGTTGGATCAAAACCAGTTTTTTTTTCAGTTGAAGAAACGAATGAATTTATTTGTTCAACGTTTTAATTGATTTTTTTTCCCAACATTCTTGTTGTATGAAAACCTCAACATATTAAATAGTTGTTTTCTTCATGATGAGATAAATGTTTTCCATAGGCAGATTTACAATACAGACAGGAAAGACAAGCTGAACTAAGTCCTTTATGTGTCTCTCAGTAGAACAAGATACAATAACAAATTGATTTAAATTATATATTCAAGGATTCAAGGAAGCTTCATTGTCATTGCTAGGAGAAGTGGAGAAGAAGTGGAGAAGTAATGCGGTGTCTCTATGAACATTTTCTTGCTCTCAATTTCCAGCTCTTTGGTGAACAGAATCCCGAAACTGTATTTTATACCAAATCTTGATTCACGGTTAAACTACATTGTTAATGTTACGTTGATCAAACTGAGGCATGGGGCCCAGATGTGGTCTGTTAGGCTGTTTAACCATTCTCGTCAAACTTATCCGGATTAAATTATCAGGCAGTGGTGACCTAGTGGTTAAGGAGCTGGACTTGGGTCTGGAGGGTTTAAGGTTTGAATCCACCAAGTTTGAGCATAGTGCCATCTCCACTCACTGCTGCCCGGTCGATTAAAATTGCCCACTGTTTACTTTGATGATGTGTTAAATATAAGGGTCACATTTTGTTTGATTTTTTTTTTCCCTCTAATTAATTAATAATAGCAGGTGTAGCTGGTGTAGAGAATGCACACAGGCCTTCATGACTTTTAATAGCAATTTGTTTAAGTTCAAACGATACCTTCGTCTTTCTGAACCTGACCTGGCCCCAGTCCAGTTTTCCCATGCCTGATCTAGTGTAACTAGATCCCGATTGAAGGCTCAGTCTCACCACACCGTTTCCTGTTGACAGAAAGGTCCAGCTGTAATCACATGAGGTGTTTGCTCTTGTACATGCTTTTCTGCTGCCTTAATTCTCCTTAAATGATCAAATAAACATAGTTCATTCAATCATTCATCTTTATCTGCTTATGAAGCAGTTACTGGGTCTCAGGGGCAGCAGTCTCCAAAACTGCCACCCAAATCACACTGCTCCATACTGCCACTTTAGCCCACTGAAGGGTTTTGTGGGTTGGGACGGTGCTATGATCAAAACGGTAATTATAAAACAACCAAGAACCGAAGAAGTCAAATACCGTCTTCACATTGGCACTTAATTCGGTATTCGCTGCAACGCGAAACCAGTTTCGCTCCCTGTTTGCGTTCACATTACAAACTAACGCGCATTCGCTCCTCAACTACTGCACATTAACTAATCCACCTCTAGTCGGGGGTTTCAATACCGAAAATACCCGCGTGTGTGTGAACACAACAACACCCGTATTAGTTTAACGAGCTCATAAAATCTCGCCTATACTCTATACACAACAAGATTACAAAAAACCTCCTCATATTTTCTCTCCTTATCTTCTTCATTTGTACTTTGTGTCTCATTATCGCCTTCATACGTCGCCTTGATCTTTCTTTAACCTTCTCCATTTATTCCTCAAGATTGCACATGCGTTTGACAGAATCCATGTTGAATAACCACGAATGAATGCGCAGCGAATATGGAATTAAACTGAATGTGAATGCAAAGTGAATCGAATGCGGATTAGTTGATATGGGATCGAATCCCGAATTACCTACTTCGGTATTTGATTCCGAATTGAATGAGATAACGGTAATAGTCTCCTGTGATTTGCTGCTTCCTGCATTAGTTTTTGACATTCCATCAATGGCCTCCTCTACATACGACTGGACTGAGAACCTTTACTCACAGTCAAACACGGTTGGACGAACCATTTGTGCAGTGTGCAAGTATGAAGCAGCAACCTCACTGTAAAAAAGCCACCATTTATCTTAATGGGCAGCATCCAGAGGGAACAATGCACAGAGCAAAGACCAAGTGTAATTTCAGAGATGAAAAGCTCCAGCACTCAGGCTTTGTTTCACTCTGGTCCTGCAAACAATGCAAAGGAGAGGCGGTCACCTTGTACTCCACGCAGCCGTTATTCATCCAGGCTCGTGTCACCTGCACAGATGTACAGTTTCAAAGGAAGAACGCTGGTTAGTCTGAGCATCAGCATCCGCAGCCTCTCCCGCTGTTCATCCCAGGCCCGGCTGTAATTACAGACGCCACAAAAGGAGACGGAGACGAAGACAGGAGCGTGTGCGCGGTTGTTGCTACACCTGTGGGGTGTGCATCATGTGTGTGACAGAGATCAAGCCGGGGACAAAATGGAACAAAAAAGCGAGCTTGTCCTTTGAACTGCTCCAATGAAAGAGCCCCAACCACCGCCAACACCACCCACTCCATCTTTTCTTCCTCTCCTTTGTCACTCACACCACCCATTTTCTTGCAAATCTTTTCCCTCCGCATCTAGTGATATCACCTTTCCTCCTGCTCGTATTTTCCCCCATTTCCGGTAATTAATCCTGTGTTTGTTCTCAGCCTGTGTTGTAGATTGAAAACAAACCAAAAATTAATTTCATTAATATTCCCTTCCATATTATTATTTTTTTAAATATATTTTAATAATTTTAATTTCTTTAAACTTGCATACATGTCAACCCTTCAACTCGGTGCTGAAAGGGAATTTGATTCTGTGTCTGACGAAAGAAAAAAGAGAAACAAAACAGTTATTTTTAATACCCAATTATCTTCTTTCTCAAACACGCTTCTGTGCAGATTTAATTATGATTTGGCATCAGCTGGTGTTTTTGGGGATAAAATGAATGTTATTGATCAAGGCTCTGTTGGAAGGAGGAGATGGAAGGAGATACAAGCAAAAAAAAAAGAAAAAAAAGAGAGAGGCAGAGAGAGAGGGAGAAAGAGAGAGTGATATTGTATTTTCACTCACACCGGGAGCAGCTCCATGCTGACAGGCCACGCTCACCAAGGCCAATTGTGCAAGCAGAGCCGCTGTGCTTTCTCCAACATTTTGTACTAACAAGTTGAAAACAGTGACTCATTTAAAGAAATGTCGACTTTGCTTCTTCCTCTCGGCTTTTTCATTGCTTCTGCAATGACTTGGCTGCTCGTCACAAAACTTTGCCTCTGATTATTTGCTTTTTGGTCGCTCATAGGCTGCTTTTTCTGCGCCGCTGTGCTTTCTCCAACGTTTTGTACTAACAAGTTGAAAACAGTGACTCATTTAAAGAAATGTCGACTTTGCTTCTTCCTCTCGGCTTTTTCATTGCTTCTGCAATGACTTGGCTGCTCGTCACAAAACTTTGCCTCTGATTATTTGCTTTTTAGTCGCTCATAGGCTGCTTTTTCTGCAGAGATGAAGAGATGTTTTTCCTGGAGAAAAAAAAAAAAAAAAAATGTTGCTGACAACAAATCCCCTATACACAGCTCACGTTAGGCAAAGTCTGCATACAAGGCGAGAGGATGTAAAAGTATGAGATTGTATATTTTTTTAATGAGGCTGTCTCACACAGATTATATTAACCTGAATATTGTTTTTGTCAATTTCCCTAACGGTGTTCAAAGTCTCCATCTCTATTTAAACACACTGTTTAACGTTATATATCCTTTTGTTAAAAAATGATTATTCACAACAGGAGACTGGAGTGGAAATTAACATAATGATGTTTTTGTTGCTTATATTGGACAGTTCTGCTGAGTCTCACACACTGAACAGTCGTGTAATGTTTTCCTTCCCAACATATTTTAGTCCAAAGAGACGTTAGAACAGTAATATGGGGTTTTAATCATCTCTATATTGGATTCTGCTCATCAATACGTCCTGTCACTGACATTATAGGGTAAGAGGACACTATCTCTGTACGTCAGTGTGTTTGGGTCAATACTTGTTGACTTGATAGTTGAGAGTATAGTGTATGTCCTATATGTATATACAGTATGAGCAACACAAAGCAAACGCGATATGTCTGTATGTCTATGTATGCATGTGTATATACAGTATATATATATATATGTTCATACATATTTCATGGATATACATAGGCTTGGCCTTGTGTGTATATGGATACACAATATACTGTATGTACATGCTAGATGTGCCTCTATGTGTATGTACAGTATATAGGTATATGTGCGTACATATGTATGTGTGTGTGGAAACTTGTCTGCGTTTATGTGGATAAACATGTATGTAGTATATGTATATATATACATATATACATATATACATCTGTATACACACAGAAAGATGATAATATAAAAATATGAAAATTAATTAGTTATAATGACATGAACTATAATAATAATAATAATAATAATAATTGAGATGGTGGTTATTTAACACCACACACAGTAATAATTATTACCTACTAATGTACTACAAACATTAACCTACCTGTTAAGGTACATACTTCAAACCTTACTCATATCTGGTCCTGTGCTGCTCCCCATCCATCCATCCATCCATCCATCCATCCATCCATCCATCCATCCATCCAACCATCTATCCATCCACCCATCCATCCACCCATCCATCCATCCATCCATCCAACCATCTATCCATCCATCCAACCATCTATCCATCCATCCATCCATCCATCCATCCACCCATCCATCCATCCATCCATCCATCCAACCATCTATCCATCCATCCATACATCCATCCAATAGATGTTTGTGTGCATTTATAAAGTGGGTTTAGTGTTTATTTTTGATACATTAAAAAGTTACTGTTATTTCTAGTTCCACAGCCTGGTTATTAAACCTAGTTATCTTTAATTAATAGTTGGATCTAACATTATCCTCAGTCACATCGTGTAAACACACACACAAACACTCTGGTGAATCCCTGCAGCTCCACGTCGCATTATCTACCTCGTTCCACTGCTGTTGTGACGCCAATGTGAATATAATATATAAAAGAAAAAAAAAAACATAAAAGCTTGAAGCTGACAAAATTTTTTATCCTCAGCTGTTTCTGTCACTTGTTTTTACAAGGGCTTCATAACAATAAACGGTATAATATTGCAAAATGTTTCATTTAGTAGAGTGCATTAAATGATCCCTCGCAGGTAGATAAATACATTAACATGTCTGAGGTGCAGTGACAGATTATCAGACCCTGAAGACTTTTCAACAGTAACAGACTGAGATGGATAGTCTCTAAGTGCTGGTTATATACCAAAAAAAAAAAAAAAAAAAAATGAAGACATTGGAATATTAACCATCATTGTCGGCAGCATGAACTCACTTGTGTTTTATTAAGTTGTCTAAAAGCATATTTATACGTAGCCTCCAGTTAGGAATTATTGAATGTCAAACAAATATACGGACATTATTCATCACGTGTGTCTCTTCTGTCTCGGTCTTAACATTTCCAGTGAATTTAACTGCTTTTTACTCCGACACATAAATGTACCTGCAACCTCTCTGCCACTTATAAATCGGACAGTTTTTCACTGAGGCTTCTGTTTTTTTTTTTTGTTTTTTTTAACAACGTTAAAGCACAAATCTTTCAGCATTTAGTATAACTCTGCTCTGAAATGATAAAGGTTTCAGCTGCACAAGCAGAATAAGGAACAATGTGGATGACTCAGATGTTTTTAGGGGGAAAAATGAATGGATTGCGCGAAGAGCAGAGCTTTATCAGGGCTGCACATGAAACAATGGCAGTGAGCGGAAAAGACATGCACATAAGCATGCATATGTACAGTAATCTGAGCAGCAGAGTGACATCCGGGAAACCACATCCTCCACCCTGGTGTAGAGAGCTGCAACCTGAGCCCTCAACTCCCTCCCTATGAATTCCCTAGTCATCACAAATATGGGCAGAAATAACAGCATTTAATATGCACAAGGGGAAGACAAAGGTTACAGCAGGGGGCGCAGGATGGAGAAATACTAGGAGAGGAACAAAGTCCATTGTTTTAAACACACAAGTTGATTCTATTTTGTTCCCAAATGTATTATTCTTATTGGGATAAATGGAAATTACGAATAAAAATATAGCTCTGTAACCAACCTTTGTCTTGCAAGAAAAACATGATTGATTATAGTAATAGTATTAATATTTAACATATATGATTAAAAATATAAACAGATTCCTTAACTGTTAGTTCAAATGCAAACATTTATATCAAGTTGGCAGATGCCAACAGTTTGTTATAATAAACAACCTTTTCTTACAGCATTTCTGTTTAAGGAAAAAGTGTCCTGTGTGTTTTGAGTGTCCTGTCCTGCCTGCAGTCCGCATTTTTCCACCAAAAGTGCTATACTGACTGTCTCTCACCATGGAGAAGTGTAAAGGCTCATTATTATTATTGTCATTTTTTAAAATTAAAATAGAAGGATTTTTATAAGCAAACTATTCCCCCATTTTTTTTATTGACACTTATCATCTGTTAAAATTCTCATCATTTATACACAATAACATATTTACGGTACACACTCACACTGTCCACTGGTCTCACTGTGCATTCTAGGTATTGAATAATAGAAGGTTCAATAACGTAAAGCTGCAGTATTTCATCAAGTTGAACATTGAGCCCCAAATATAGATATTTGGATTCTGTAGAAGGTTGCTTTAAGATCAAAAGTATTTTCTAGGGCCTTCTGTGTCACTGTTCTGGGCCTTATTCATTGGGTTGTTGCTGATTTGTATCAATTTTGCTATAAGTTTCAGTCTTTAAACATTTCCTCCTCACTTTATTGATACATTTCTGAAATAATTGGCCCAATGGATGCAATGAGGCTGAGAACAGGGCAAGATGGAAAAAAGGATTTGCTGTGGAACCCCCCCTGAAAAGGGGACAAGCAGAAAAGAAAAGAAAATTTAATTGGTTTAAGCTTAATTTTACAAATTGAACTTGTCAAATTCATTCATCATTTATTTGCTAAAGAAATTCATTCATAGCAGTGGTGTCAAACTGGATTCATAAAGGGTCTAGTGTGGCTACAGGATTTGGTTCCAACCACACAGACTGACCAATCAGATGTCAGATCAGAGGATAAAAAAGCCAAGTCAGAAGTGGCAGCTGATTGGTTGAAACAAAAAACCTGCAGCCACCCAGACACTCAGTAGATCCTGTTTTACATTTATTCATTAATAACATGGTGAACAGGACTACTGCTCTGTTCTCTTTTACTCATCTTGATATTCATATTTTATCCTTTTTACTATATTTGTTTTAATTGTATGTTGTCGTGAATTCAACAATTTTTTTTTCTGATATTCAAATTCTAATTGTTACATATTTAATTTTGTCTATATGTCCACACCCGGGCATCTGAACCTATCATTCCTTGTTATATCATTCTAAATATTTCTAAATTCTAAGTAAAAAAACAAACAAAAAAACATCTTAATGACCAGTTGCCTCTCAAAACTCTTGACCATGACCTTGGTGACTGAGAATCTTTGACATTTTTATTTTTTATATTGTGTATTTCTGTGTGGGGAAGAAGACACTGTGAGCATCTTACTACAGTTGGATGTTGCTTTTTTCTCTCCCCAAGTCCAACTCTAAACTCTGAATAGTCCTGCTGTAAAACCTTCTCGTCTTCTTCTAATCCCGGACTCAGTGGCGGGTACAATACTGCCCCCTATGCGCGTCATGGAGCGATGCGTTTTGGATTGTGGACGTAAAGCGGTCACGCAGCCAGGGGGCGCAGTCCTTTCGCTAACAGACACGGTCCCTCCATCCTCTCCACTCCCCCTTCTCTCTCTCTCTCTCCCTCTTCTCTCTCTCCATCCCCACCACCAGGAGGATGCCAGAGCCAAACCGCAGCTCCGCTCTCATTCATGCTGAGCGCTGCTCTCCTGTGCGCACAGAGCTGCAGAGCTGAGCTTTGGAACCGGATCTTCTCGCTGCTGTTGCTGCTTGTGTCGCCGCTGTCAAAGGAGGAATGGAAATGTCAGCCGCTGCTGTTGCAACTCTTCTCCTGCGCTGACATGTCCATCAGGACGGGACGATGATCTAACAGTAAGTAGCGACAAACTTTTCCTCGTGTCCCTCACCACTTGGACTCGCGGTTGTTTCGCTTCTTGTCCAACATCCAGGATGTTGGTGAAATTCCGCGCCTTCCTCGCCGTCACCCCTGCATCTACACACTACTTGCCCCCCGCCCCCATCGCTGTCTTCCGCCCGTCACTGTCTCCTGGAAGCACGCGTGTGGACTGACCGCTGCTGCGGGTTTTCTGTCATTTGTGCAAAAATTGTTTGCGCGTTTGTTGAAGGATCCGGATGCTTGCGGTGATGCTCGGCTCTCGCATTTTCTTGTGTCGTCAGTGAATTCGGCCAAGTTGCTGTTGGATGAAGATGTGCATCACTTTTTATTTGGGATGATGTTTGTTTGATGCAGCGTCTGGATGTTGCCTTCACGTCTGTTGGCTTTTTTTTTTTAATGACAGACCTCAAGATGTCGCAGTGTAAAACCTCACCTCACACTTTTCACTGTCTTCATAAAATCCACTTCAGCTGCAGCCTCTGCCGCCGTCGCCTTCCTATGGATGCGACTGGAGTTTTGTTGTGTTCATTTTTAATGACGGCATCCGTGCGGGAACAAGTTGGAAACTGTTGGCGTCCTTTGTGCGTAAAGGGTGCACCGCAACCAGGTGGTGCAAACCTCACCTTTATCCCACACCCTTTTTAACTCAACTACAACCAGATCCACAGGGGGATGAATTGTCCACTCTATCACCTGGTCCTCTGTAATGTATCCCACCAATAAAGAAGTGAATACACAGATATAATATAAAATCCTACCTTCTATCACAGAACCTGGAGGATTTTTTTTACTGCATCACCTGGTTTAGGACACATCTCCAGACAGGAGGTTCTGCATCTTCTACACTGGTGCTGTTAGGAAACAGGCAACAAATGTGAACATGCATTTGTAGTATAATCATTTTGTAGTGATGCTTGAAAAAAGGTGACATTTCCGTGTCACTTTTTTTTTTTTTTGGAGTTTTTGACTTGAAATGCGTAGGTGAGGCAGATGGGATGATTTTTGAGAGACAACAAGCGCCAAGCTGCCACAATGACTGCCAAGTAACAGGACAGAAATCTTTGTAGATACTGTGTGTGTGTGTGTGTGTATATGTGTGTGTTATGGAGAGAGAGAGAGAGAGAGAGAGTTAGGGGGAAAGAGTCTCCTCTGAACATCCTCTCATCTTCTCTCTCTTCTTATCTCACTTGGGGGTGAACTTGTAAGAATATGTGTGTGTTGCACAAAGAAATATGACGCAGGAACTGGATGCTCAGAGATTTATGGAAAAGAAAGACGTCCTACCCCCCCTTTTTTCTCGATGTTCCTGTGCTGGGACGCTTTGATAGGACAGAGACAGAGACCCCCGTGCATCACTTCCAATTTGCGTCTGTGACTGAGTGCTTGGTTCGAATGACATAATAACCATAGAACACGGTGCTTCTTGGTAAACCTGCAGACACTGTTATTTTTTTATTTTTTTTTCAACCCAAAATGAAGCAGAATGACTCTCCAACAGAGCTGCTTCATGTGCTTTAAGCCGCCTCTAACCTAATTACCTAGTTTATTCTTAGAGTCTTTTATTATTAATTTGTTCTTCCAGGAGATCTTTCCTTCTCCCTCGCTGCTATCTGTGCATGTACCTCCGGTTGTATTATTTCCTACTGCCACCAATGCTCATATTTATTTAAGGAGGACATTTTCAGTTGGATCTGTGAGATTCCTTTAGGCAAAAAGCATAGTATGTATAGAAAGAATGCAGAACGTGTGATTAATACCGTAAAAGAATAGATGCAGGTCATGGGTATAACAGAGATTGCAACATAGAACGCAGAGAACACTGGTGTTCCTGTAATATAAATGGTTTCAGAGGTGCTGTTTCTATTGTTTGGTCTGTTGGCTGCTGCTTTTGCACAAAGACAACTCATGCTGCTCTGTTTTTGGACTGAATAAAGGTCATTTTTTTTGGTGGTTTATTGCAGGCGAAACTGCCAAATACCGTGTTCCTGAACCGGAATCTTGTGTCAGGTTCAACTGGTTTCATCTGCCCCTTTTCGTCGACCTCTGCCAGTCCTCAAATTTATCTTCAAAATTACCTGGATATAATTTCTGATGACATATATCGAGAAATATCATTTTAAATCTCTAACAGTAACCACATTGAACATTTCAGTCAGCAATTACAAATGCAGCTCTGCCCCAGGAGGCTCAACACGACTCACTCAATAACGGCTTCACTCTGTGTTTGTCGACCGAACCTCCTGAAGTGGCGAGCGAGTCTGCTGTGGACCTGTGTGAGACACATTAGAAGTGAGAGTGGAGTCAGCGGGCTCAGTGCCCTGCCCAGTGTGAAGCCACTGTGTTCGCTGCAAAGAGACCGATCGACTGGAGGAGACGTTGGATCTGTGCGTCTGTGAGTGTTATGTCAGGGAGATCATGTTGTTGTTGTTGTTGTTGGTGATGGAGCTGTCTGCGCCGTTGGCTCTCTGTGGCTCAGCCTCCAGCTGAGATGAGAGCCTCAGACGGACGGCAGAGAACCCTGCGGTCTGTCTGAATGGAGCTGCCACATACCTCGGATGTTGTATTGAATAATGTGAGGCCAGTGTAGGTTCATAGTTGCGATGGTCAGGGGAGGTAACGTAGATGAAATGAAATGACAATGAAGCCAAGCAGTTGAGTTACTTTTAACCATTTCAGGTCATGAAACCCCAGGGGTGGTGGGGACCAACGGGGCGGGGGGACGGGGGGTGGGGGGGTCCTTTATTGAAATGCTATTAAAATGTTACACTGCGGTCACCCCGCCGCTTCTGATCCAACGGCGCCCCTCCATCTCTGCTGACCTTCTCGCCGTTGCTCTCACTGGTATTTGGTATGTCATGAAGTCGATGCCTGCTGCTCGCGCATGCAGATCAAATAATTATTCCGACCAATATCTGCCTCGTGTGCCATAACACCCGGTCAGATAAATCCATGGGAATGTTGCAGAAGATCTTAGGTTTGATTGTAGCCCAAGGCTCATGCTTCAGTTGTTGATCGATTCATGACTCACTCCAGTAGCTCGTCAATGTGCTGTGAATAGAGAGAGAAAAAAAAGCTCTGTTTTTACATATATAACACATAGTGTATCTAAAGCAGAGATGGGCTCTACACTGGGCTGAACTGTGATTGGTCAACTTACTAATTAGAGATAGAGAGAGAACAAACAACAGTTTCCTTATGTGGAATGTGTTAAAGCCAGAGAAACCAGAATGAGTCCCATGTTAGGGACAGTGGTTGTAGAATGATCCTAGAGATGGAGCTACCAGGTAGGAGGCAAAGAAGAAATGGGTGGATGCAGTGAGGGAGGACATGGAGGTAGTTGGAGACAGAGTCAAAGATACAGAGGACAGGGGGAGATGGGGAAAAAAAAAGGACGAACCGAAAAGAAAAGAAGAATCAAAGTTAGCATAATAACATTTTCATTTTGCAGATGCTTTTACCCAACGCCACCGAAGGAGGATTGATATTTCCAATCCTGTAAAATTGCTGTTGTCGCCTTGATCGACACTAAGTACCATTATAGAAAACATAACGAACCTGCAACAATGAGGCGGCAACAGGAGACGTTGCAGACGAGAACGTTCTGTATAGAATTCAACTGATGTGCTGCAAACCTCACTGTTTCACATGCGCCATTCTCAGCACACACTGATACCTGCTGATAATGACCGCCCGCCTGTAGCTGTTCAACAGTCTGGACTTGCAGCGTGATAATTAAGTAATCAAATGAAGTCATACCTATCCCTATTAATAACGTATTCAGCAGTTGCGCCCTTCAGTATTAGAGAGGAACCAATTTTTCTTGTCTGCCAGCCGTCTGTCAGAGAGAGAGAGAGAGAGAGAGAGAGAATGGAGGGAGAAGCCGGGTGAACAGCGGAGCTTTTAAGTTTCCATCATCTTTGATGCAGCCTCTGCAGTGAAAGGCCACCGCAGATGAAAAGAGGGGAAGGCAGATTTAAATAGTTTCTGTTGTAAAGGGAAACGCACCATGTGATGGCGCACAAATGTGTCTGCAAGACAGGAGGTGGCAGCCGCCTCTTACACGCCGCAGAAACACCAGCATCTGAGTTCAAAATGAGAGTTGCAAACAGCCCTAATTGCCGCGCGCAACTGCATTCATGGTTTTCTTTAGGTGAGAGCGGGGATAATTCTGACATTGTTTTGTCAGCAATTAAAATAATTTCAGAAATCCTTCCTCCACTGCTGCAGACCAAGCCACTTGTGTTTGTTCTCCCAAATGGCCAATTTCTGCTTTTAAGTTTCTGTTTTTTCTGTCTCAATAGTACAGGCAGTGGTAATGAGCTAGTGTGTGTATGTGTGTGTGTGTGTGAACATGCCCGTGTGTGTGTGCATGTGTGGGTTTTTGTATGCGCGAGCCACATAATGATGTGTAAATGAACAAAATCACTGAACTTTTGTGCGTTTCCTCTCCCTCTGAGCCGAGTCTAATCAGCGAGTCTCCATGTATCACACACAGACACACTGGTACATCCTGCTTCTGTCAGGCTTCTGTCCTTGTGTACATTTAGTGCAGGACCGAGGTCAGGGCTGGAGGCTCCGTAGGAGGAAGTTGATGGTATGTAGAATATTCATGGACTGTGAGCCCATGGACTGAAGGACGGGATGTCTCTGGTTCTGTAGTTGATCAACGGCTCACAGACTTTTCCTTTCTTTATCTTAACCAAGTTAAGACACCGTAAGTCCTTGCGCCTTCAAACACCAGCAGTATATTACTTAACTATTTGTTTTTTTTACATCGAATTTTGTTTAATGTTGAGTTTTGGGCCCCACACAGTGGCAATCCATGAATGAAGAATGTCTTTTGACACCTAAAATGTTAAAGAAATGTCTTAACTTTGATTTTCCAAAGTTAAACTCGCATTAAAGTACATTTTGTGGCTGGACAGACTTTCTTTTTCTTTCGGCCTGTCCCTTTTTTACTGTTGCCACAGTAAATCAACATTTTCCATCTCTGTTCTCTGTATCTTCTACTCTAACTCCAACCACCTCCATGTCCTCCCTCTCTGCATCCATCAACCTCCTCTTTGTCTCCTACCTGGTAGCTCCATCTCTAGGATCATTCTTCTACCCATGTTTCCACTGTCCCTCCTCTGAACATGTCCAAACCATCTCAGTCTGTAGCTTTAGCTTCTCTAGCTTTTTCTCCAAACCTTCCTGTCTGTGTTGTCCCTCTAATCACCTCATTCCTGATCCTGTCCTTCCTTGTCTCTCCTAAAGACAATCTCAGCATCTTTAACTCTGCGCTGGACGTGGAAAACATCTTTCTGCATGTTATTATAAATGCTCCAAGAAATTATTTGTGGTTTGGTGCAAGTATTGGTGCATCAGTGCCATAAGAGCAGAGTTTATGGCAGCATTAATTACTGTAATCTTGATACCAAAACTGTAAGTCATTTCCAGGACACTAAAGGACAATCCTCTGTGACAAAACTAATGGGAAGACAATGGTATGATGCAATGGATTGCTTGGGTACAAAAAGAGAGAAATAGACACTGTGATTGGCCACTGCTTGTAAATAAAATCTGAATTATTTCACGTTTCACCTGAGACCAAATTATTACTTAAGTGTTCACACGGTCAATTCTGAAGTCAGCAGATTCCTTCTGTTCCACTCTTTCAGCAGCATTACTCTGCACAATTATTATACATGGTCCATGAAGTAGAATCAGAAAAATCAGAGCAGAAAAGCGCTGTTTCATTGCACTGAGGAAAAAAAAAATGCTGCTATAAAAGCAATCCATCTCAGAACTAGGGAGGCGGTAGAGGAGGTAACACCACCTGGTGTCTGTGAAAGTGAGAAGACTCCTGTAAGTGGCCAAACAGGCTGCTGCCTCTGATTGTTTCTCACTGCGGAAATAGGAAAGGAAACAAGTTGGGGAAAATCTTAGATGGCTGGTGTCTCCACAACAATGTTGTTGGATGTCTTTCCAGGTTATTAGTTAGGTAAGGTTAGGTTTGGACTTGTGGTTTTCTTTCTAAGCTCTTGTCAGAGAGGTGAAACATTTCCTAAAGAAAAAACTTTACTAACTCTTGCAATAAGCAGACCATTTATCCTAGCAATTTGCAGAAGTTGTTTCTCAGGACGAGCAAATCCAAAAATGTCTTCTCTCTACTTCGGTGTTCCATCCATCTCATTTTGGAGAAACCAAAGGAATCCGACGGCGGGATTTCCACGGTTAGTGTCGCCGTTCCCAGTATAAACATTTTGCCGCGAAGGTGCAGCGTAAACAGGCGGTGTCATCGACCTTGTGTTTCCAACGTTTTCAGATGCATCTTGACAGGTCCCACTTGGCTTCATTTTAAGGAAACGTAGGTGAAGTGACAGGAGCGACAGCACAGAAATGCTGAGTCAGTGACTGCAATGACACTCCTCCCAATCATCTCTCTCTCTCGCTCTCTCTCTCTCTCCCACACACACACACACACACTGCTCCAGCTCACGGGTGCTGAGGCTCATCTCATTTTATTGAGTGCTCAGTCACTCACAAAGCAGCATGTGAGGGAGGGGAGGGGTGAGTCGGGGGTGGAGGTGGGGCGGGCCATAAGGCTTCAACTGTGCGTGTTTTTGAAAAATAGGATGAGAGAAGCATATGTGCTGTATCCTCTCATGCGTCTCCTTGGCTCTCATTATGAAAGTACCTCATCCTGGTTCTGTGTTTTTGGATCAAGGACACCTCAGCCGGCTGCTTTGCATCCTTAAACAGCCCCTGCCCACGTGGACTGTTCTGGGAACTTTTGACCATAAAGAGAGATCTCGCCACGCCTGCCATTTAGGCTGAACGTGTGTTTATATCACATGAATACATATAGGGTCGGTTATTTTTCATGTGCAAATAATGCATGAGTTGAAGTTATGTTTTGTGCAAGATGGCCATGACTACGTTTATGCAGAGTAGGACATGAATGTAAAACCTGTTATCGTTTAATCGACACAGTCCTGTCCGTTCTTTAAGATGTGGCAGAACTACCTCCTTCAGGGCGTAAGATTCTGGTTTGCGATTGGTGGCCAGTTGAACATGTGACTGTGTTAGAGCTATAAAGTCGCTGATTGATGTCAACATTGCCTCTGTGATTGTACTGAACGTTACAGAGGAAATCTGTCTTCTACAGTGGACCAAATGGATTCCAAACAGTTCTTTAAACATACGCTGGAATGAGTTTAAACAAAGAATAATGACAAACTAACGTTGCTTACGTTATAGTATTGATGAGAATTGTGTTTAAAAACTTCTTTTTTGATTGATTTGAAAAAAGTATTTGATTACTTTTATGCTGTTATCAGTTACTGGGTCTCAGGGCAGAAGTCTCTTCGACTGCCACCCAAATCACACTGCACCAAACTGTAAGCCTTGGGTGGTGGATAGTGATCCTATTAGATAGCAATCAGTATTTGATTATTAAAATTATATCAGCAGGTTTGCAACATTTTTAATATTCGTTGCGACTTGTGCCTGTAGGGTGATACGCAATTAACACACATCTGTTTATTAAGACGTCATATTTGTTGCGCCTTGCCTTAAGTTTTGCATTTTCCCTCGATCAGTAATGCAATTGGCTCCAGTGGTGGCTTGAGGTTCTAATCCACCAGCTGCCAGGTTGCCACTGAGGTCTGAGCTCTGAGCTTTCCAGTGGCTTCACCGCCCACAGGAAGGCCACGTGATTTGGGTGGCGCCAGCTGCCCCTTCAACCTGGCAACGGACGAGCAGATGAAGATGAATGAACCGATGAGTTGCCTGCAATGGCATCAGCAACCTGTTGCCTTAAGCAACCTGTTTGCTATAAACAATACTCTTTTGCCTAATTCATATATTGTTAAACAAAGTAGAATATTGATGCAAGGTTTTTTTTTTAAACTTCACTCTCTTTGTCTCCATATGTGTCTCTGGCAGCGGTAGCTGTGATAGTAAATGTTTCTACTTCAAGACAACGAAATAAAACCAGAGTAACTTCATTCAACAACGTCCAAAGTTCTTTGTGGTTTGTTTTGTGGATTGTTGGGTCTGATGTGTTGGAGACATTTCAGACTCAATACCGACGGAGGGTTATGATAATGCAGATGGTTTGAGATTGAAGAGAAAATGTTGAGTTCGGTGAAAGCAGCAGCAGCGACGCAGGCAGAGGAGAAGCTCTTTTCTGGCCAGATGAATTTACTCAATAACCTCTGCCTAATGGGGCTGTCTATTATTTTCTCTTCTTGTGTCTATTTCTATTTCTCTCTTTTCTCCACGGCTTATTGAGTGCTATTATGTTGTACGTCTCCCTTCGTCTCTTTTCTCCAGCCGTATCGTTTATTCTCTCCCCTGATTCAGGAAATTCACACCTCTTTCCTGGATCAGGGAAAAAAAAAGGGAGAATAATTATTCCGCATTTAAACATAATGGTCAGAACCGTATTGTCCAGGCTCTGTGTTTATCCCACTTTGCAACAAGAGGCAAATTTGTCCTGATGTTACATGAGTGCAGCTGAAATCAGTTTTGCACAAAAGAGAGTGTGTGTGTGTGTGTGTGTTTGCGCATAACAACACCATAAACGTATTTATATGCATAAACCGGCAATTTTGTAATTATTCTTTTTTTCTCCTTCTCTTACATTTTTCTGTACGTGAGAAGTTGTACCAAAAGTTTTAACCACCCTTCTTAATTGTTCCACTTTTTGTCGTTTTATACTGCGATACGTCTCGGTTCGTTTGGCCCTTCAGTCGGAGTGATGTCGTGTCTCATTAAAATTTGTCTTGGTTCCAAGTGCATTTGGCTTTTTTTTTATTTGAGCTGCACTGTCTTATCACAGACTTTATATGGGAAGTGAACTCTGCTGTGTTATACGCAGGTGGTGACGCCAATAACGCAACTGTATAGAAACTCCACAAAGCCAACGACGATCCACCTCCTCAGCCCTCAGGGAATCTGGGAGAAACCTCAATCGATGATCCTATCCATCAATCACACTGTCAGTAAACACTACCAGCTGGAATTTTTCCGGAAGAAAACCTGGAATTAATTATGGAAACCTCGTAGTAATCTGGAAAATGCACACGTAGTTTATGATTTATTTTCTGTAAGCTGATGAAGTTCCTCTTTGGAGGAACTAAACTATTTTCAAGCTTCAAGAAGAAGTCCCAGTGGCCTACACCTAAAATATTTTATGATTTCCAATTCCGGAAAGGATTCCGTCTCTCTCTTCCTCTTGTATTTTTTTCCCAATGTTAATTTGGATTTAGATAGAGTTGTCACTTCATGTCAGTATCTCATTGTACTGTACCATGTACACCTGTTTTACTCACTCACGTCAGGCTGGTACGTTGTCAGTTTGCAGTTATTCCTTGTTCCAAGTCAAATTTGGAATGTCTTAGTTTATATATTGGAAAAATCTATTTTTTTTTTTTCCAAAAAGGAATGCCGTGTTTTCATCCATTCATCACATGCTTTTCCAGAGAAGCTTCCATGGACAGTATAGATTCTTCTCCCCTCCCTTTCCTTTTCCTTTTCCTTTCCTTTCCTTTCCATTCCATTCCATTCCATTCCTTCTTTCCGCTTCTCTCCTCATCGTCTCTCCTCTCCTGTGTCTGATGAGTGCTGTTGGTTTTTGAGATCTCAGCAGACTGACTAGAAAAGGATTTGCTGCAGGCAGCTCCTTCTCCCTAATGAGAGAAATGGAGCCATTCTCCCTGTGTGAGAAAGTGTGTGTGTGTGTGTGTGTGTTACACCATGCACCGTGCTTGTGCAGCGGGAGTGTTTGAGTGTTTATGTGGTTTTTGTGAAATTGCTGGTGTGAAATATTATTTGTGTATTTGAGTCAGCATGTTTTTTTTTTTCTTGTGCAGCCATGGGGTTTGTTTTTGAGTGTGTGTATGTGTGAATGTGTGTTTCGGAATTCTTTCACACACTCGGAAATTCTTCCCTCTTGTGAAACCAAGGAAACTGAGCAGTTTATGGAGCTGTGGAACAGAACATTTCATTTTCCCACTGTGCACTGATGTACTTGACTGGTTTTTCCTTGTGTACTGACTCAGCTTCACGTCTCCTCTGCTGCAGCTCAGTCCATTAGGAATTCAGTCCATCCGTACCTGCACTGAAGTGTGTCTCTGTATCATTTCTCTTTTATGCGGATTCATAGCAGCCTGAACAGCTTTGAAGGTGCACTGTGTAGAATTTAGGTGAAGCTCCGTCATATTGTCTCCATCCATCCTTTATTCATTGATCCTCATGAAGAAACCTGGGGGCAAATAACAGTTTGGTTGGAGGGTGGGCTATGCCCTTGGGATCATGATGCGTATGAAAAGAAACAGCTATTTACACTCACCCAAACATTTGTAATCAAAAATGAATTTTCCAGCCTCATTATTTACACTGAGAAAAAGCATTGTTTCCCAAACAGTCACGAACTTTGCCTCCCAAAAAAAAAAAGACATGAATTGTGAATCATTGACCAGTTTTACACATTACACACACTGAGTCATTAGTATTACTCACGTTTTAAACAACGAAAAACATTGTCATTGAACCAGCAAAAATGTCCCTGACGTCAACTGTCCTCCTAAGCCCCACATAAACTGTCCTGTAGGTGGCGATCTGGAGTTCAACACCAATGACAGAGTTGCATACGAGCCAAAGCCATCTGTTAAGGCATAAAGAATGAATAAAAATTAATTTTCTTTGCCTGTAACTTCTTCCCCAACAACAGCCCTCTACAGTACTTAGTTAAAGTGTGTGCAGAAACACAAAAAATCCACAGCTGCTTTTGTGTTTTGTTGACAACTGTGCACTAATTTTGCAAAATGGCCCTTGTAGTGCACTTTATGTTGGTACAGGACCTTTTAAAGGAGAATTATTTTACCAAGAAATATTAGCTTAGTTGAACTTTTCTGCTTATTTCAGAGGTTAGCATACACTGATGCGATTTGGCCAGAATTTTTCAGTCGTACGACGATCGGTGGTTTGGGCCCAACGACCTGCAGTCGGCTGTTGATGTCACCTTTTCTCTGTATCTGTTCACAGAATGGTACAAATTGTCAAGTTATCAGTTTGCTGATCATCATTCTCATCATTTGAGCATCTCCCACTACCGGCTTCTTCTTCTTCCTCTTCCTCCTTAGTGGAGCACAATGGTATTCTTGTTTTATTCTAAAAGGAAATCCTCATCCGCCTAATAACATTATATTATATTACATTACATTGCAACACATTAGGCATCTAAAGGCGTGTTGTGTGTGTGTGATCGTACAGTTTGATCCGATTGCACCCGATCATTGTATTGTACAGTGTCAGAGGACCATTTGTGAGCCCCTGTGATTCACTCTTATAATATATTGATGCCATGATTAGAATAAAATTGCAAAGTATACGTCTGGTCCTACGCTGCCTAATTAAGGTAAAGGGTAAAAAGAAGGTTTTATTAATGTTCCAGACTCCAAAGGTCAGTGTGAATCAGACTAAGGGACCAGACTACAGTGTGTCATTGTGTCTTTTTTTTATGTTGTGATGTTTGGTCCCAGCTGTTCAGTGTGTTTTCTCTCAAGGCTGCTCCACAGAGAAGAGGGAAAAAGTGCAAATTGACCATAAGGGTGTTTTATTCTGAAGGGATTAGAAGGGGTTAAACTGTGGGATGTAGACTGGCACTTGCTCGCTCGCTCGCACGCTCCGTGCATGTGTGTGTACGTGGGAGAGGGAGCGATAGAGACGGACGCAGAGAGAAAATGAGAGTCTACTCTGAGCATCCTTAGATCTCTCCTCGGAGTCACAACCAATGCCGTCACCCCTCACACACACCAACTGTCTCGTCGTGCATGCAGCCTGTGCAATTGTGTGTTGCAATGCATGTGCACGATGAAAAATAGTGTGTGCGTGTGCGTGTGTGTGTGTGTGTGTGTTTGTGAGTGACCTATAACTACTGCGGTCCAGATAGGCAGTTCCAGAGCTGGAAGAGAGCAGCGGGGGGATTACTGATAGGTTTTACTCTGCATACTGATGCTACAAACTGGGTAAAAAATGTTGCATGGTGAGAAATACAGAGTAGGAGAGATGAGAAGTGAGACTGGGAGTATGAGAGAGACAGAGAGACAGAGGGAGAGAGGACCGGGGTGAGGAATTGCTGCTTGTGGTGCTGTTTAAAATTGACTTAGTGGCTGTAAGGGTTATAAGGTACTGCAGGAAAACACAGTAAAGCCACAGTTTATCATCCCAACGCAAAGAGCTGCTGTATTGGCACTGGAGTTTTATATAGTATATAAGGAAAAAAAAAGACACGGCGGGGCATTTTGTCTCATATATTAAAGGCGATATCTGTTATTTCTCGTATCGGGGCCACATTCACTCCTGCTGGAACCCAGAGGGATCGCAGGAGAACGAAAGTGCCTTAAGTGGTCAGTAGGAATAGAACAACGCTTTATAAAAGCGGACTATTTGTCATTTTAATTAGCCTTTTAAGAGATCAATACTCTCATGCAGATTTATGACTACTAACTTGTTTTGATTACTATAAACAGCAACTTTTAAGTGGCCTTTTCTCCCTAATTCAACATTAGGAGTACGGGAGCTCTGACTCCTACTGGAAGTTATAGGAGACCTGAGGTCGATTCAGACATATAGCTCTGGTCCCTGAGTACTTCATTATTAATAAGTACCAGCGTATATGTATTTCAGTACGGTGGACTGGTCCAGATGTTAAGAGCCCA
>JAFBJS010054553.1:96635-124560 GCA_016785265.1 Paraplagusia blochii | reverse complement strand
ATCTATCTATCTATCTATCTGTCTGTCTATCTGTCTGTCTGACCATCTCTCTATTTGTCTGCTTTCATGCCTGCCTTTCTGTCTGTCTGTCTGACTATCTGTCTGTCTATTTATGTCTGTCTGTCTGACTATCTGTCTGTCTATTTGTCTATATATCTGTCTGCCTGCCTGTCTCTCTATATATCTGTCTCTCTATCTTTTTGTCTGTCTGTCTGTCTGTCTGTCCGTCTGACTATCTATCTATCTGTCTATTTATGTCTGTCTGTCTGTCAGTCTGTCTGTCTGTCTATATATGTGTGTCTATATATCTGTCCGTCTGTCTGCCTGCCCGTCTCTCTATCTTTTTGTCTGTCTGTCTGTCTGTCTGTCTGACTATCTATCTGTCTGTCTATTTATGTCTGTCTGTCTGTCTGTCTGTCTGTATGTATGTATGTCTGCCTGCCTGCCTGCCTGCCTGTCTGTCTATCTATTTAATTGCCTCTCTGCCTATCAATCTGTCTGTCTGTCTATCTGTCTATCTATCTGTCAATCTGTCTGTTTCCCTGCCTCAAAGAACCCCCACCTCTGTCCCTCAGACTGCACCACCTTCTAATGAGGATGGATGGATTTCTTTAAAAGCTACAACAACACGGAGCTACAGATGTTAGCTGTGAGCTAGCTTAGCAATGTTAGCCTAGCTCAGGTCTCAGTGTCACTGCTGCTCAACAACCCTAACCTTTAGCTTTAGCTTCTCACAATGACAAAGAGTTTGCTTTCCTTAAAAAATAAATAAATAAATACATAAGGGCTCAGTGGTTAAGGGTTACAGGTTGCTCTGAGCATGGTACAGTCTCCACTCACTGCTTAAGGCTGTTCACTTTGGTGATGGGTTAAATGCAGAGGTGACATTGTGTTGTGTGCAGTGGAGTGAATCACAATGTCACAATGACAAGAAGTTCGATTTCCTTCCTTCCTTCTCGCTCTATCAGACCTAAATTACAAACCACAGTCAGGCTAAAACATCCCACTGGAATCAATTTATACTTGGGAGGCTTTCATTTAAAAATATAAAAACATATATTGGTAAGACACCAAGATGAAATTGGTAAAACTAACGTGTTTATATATGACTTTCTCTCAGTCCTAAATGTCATAGAAGAAGCAAAGAAGGCCCCGGGATATTTTTACCTTCTCAATCTGGCTCGCGTTTCAAGGTAGTTAGCTCCAACTCTAACTACCACCAGTTTGTGTTTAACACTTAATTTCAACAAAGTGAAACTTATTTTAACCAAAGGCCTGGAACTTCAGTTCTGCATCATTAGAACCAGGTTTTGGCCCAGAGTAGAACTACTGGTTCTAAAAACACTGTAAAGAAGCCAAAAACACAGCCACGACACACACACACACACACACATGCAGATCAATGGCCTCCACACATGCTCCAGGAGAGTGTTTTGTTATGGGAGGAAGAAGGGTTAATTACTTGCATTCTTCAATCGGAAACATCTTTCCACCTTCCTCCCCCTCCTCCCTCCCTCCTGCTCCGACTCCGGAGCTTCTTTTTTGGTCTTCACTCCGAAAAACCTGGACTCCAGCTGAGCTCCCACTCTTGAGAAAGAGAAGGAAAATAGAACATTGGAAAACGATTCCTACAAAACAAACTGTTTGGGGGGATTTTCCCCGACCCAACTGAACAATATGGAGGTTATTAATGGCATCTTTTCTTCTTTAAATGTGAAAACTCAACGCAGCTCCATGTAAATGTTCACAGGCTCATCTCCAGGGTTCAAGAGGCCACTGCGTAGGATGGCGGCTCTGAAGAGCACGGTTTAAAGAGTTCCGTACGAATTAAAGAAAAGAAGTTCCTTATTTGTTGCCTGGCTTCCGACAGCAAAGGGGAACGGTGAGGAAAAGACAAATGGGAGACGGAACGGAGATGTGGGGGAAGGGGGAGGAAAGTGGGAGTTTAATTTGAAGGCTCAATAGAGACCAGCTGCGGGGTAAAGGCCAGGGAACGTTCTGGATGGATACAGACGGGATGAGATACCTCCAGCAGAGGAGAGGAGAGGACAGGGAAGAGGAGGAGAAAGTGCAACATCAAGTCAAAGATTCACACGACCAGAGGGTTGAGTGACGAAACCAAAAAAAACTACTTTCTTATTGTTGTAGCACTAATGTCTCCATCCGACTCCACTTCAACACCAGACTCAGCCTCTCCACCTTCGTAATTCGCCAGTATTATGCGTTGCCATAACCTCTTTGGGTCGGCCCTTGAGCAAAGCACTCAGCTTCAAACCACTTCAGTGGAGCAGCTCAGATGACTGGAGTAGTTTTGGCCGCACTCCTCACATTCCGACGCAGGATGACAGCAGGAAAAAGCGTGTAGAAGAAGAAGGGTTTGGTTTGGCGTTTGTCTCCCTCCTGTCGTTAAATAAAGATATTTCAGATATCTCAGAAAGCCAGTCATCTGTCAACTCGACCCCAAGCGTTTCAGGTTTTTTTTTTTTCTTTTTCCTGCAGCAACGCAGCAACTTTGGCAACGCACTGTGGGAAAAAAGAGGGATTGTGGGTATCTGAACAAACATCTCTGAGGGTGGTTCACCAGAGACAGATTGATGCTGATGGCTCTTCAGTTGTGGTTGACTGAGCTGTTGATAGAAAGATTCCAGCTTTTTCATTAAGGCTACCTACACTTTGGTAATAATTGGAGGACAACAGTCTGGTCAGGGGAGAATCACATTTTCCATCAGAACTGCGGTAACAGTGAAAGACTGCTGCCACCCTCCTGTCTCTGGCTCCCGGGGCAAATTAGGCAACTGTGGTTGTTTTGTGGCCTAGTGAAAGCTTTTCTGTGGGCAACATGTTGAAGAAGTGGAAGGTAGAACAGAGTCCACTCGTGGAGCGCTGCTGCCATCGTGTGGTTAATTTAGGAAATAACTAAAATTGCTCATTTAATCCTTGAATGGACACAGTAAAACGATCAGTTGTAGCAGCCAATCTCCTTGTTCAACTCCAATCCCAGTCAGGATGGTTGGTTCCTCCCAGTTGTCTCACCACCAGGGCTGGTTGGGTGGAGAGGGATTTGGGGGACAGTTGTGGAGAGTGCTGAACCATGTGACTTAGCAATAGATGATCGGGTGAAAATGTATGGGTGGACAATGAGTTGTAATGAGTTATAAACTAAACATTTTACCACTAGTGGTGAAGGAACTGGGTGCTCAAAGTTGCCCACTGTTGACGGTTAAATGCGGAAATCACATTTCGTTATGTGCAGGAGTTTGTTTTCCTTCCTTTTATTTCTCTGTTTTTGAACATTATTATTAATGTGGTTGTTTAGCGTAGTTATGTTTATTTAAAGAGGAAATAGCAGGTCAAAAGGCTAGTTTTCTTCTGTAGTCTGACCAAAATGTAAAAATATTGTTGTTGTTGTTGTTGTTGTCGATGCCGTTGTTGTTGTTGTTGTTGTTGTGAATAGACAAGTAAGCATATTGCTCTGATCATAACACCATCCAGACCCGCAGAACATCCAGTGGACTCACCACCCTCAGGATGCAGTGTGATTTGGGTGACAGTGGGGGAGACTGATGCCTCTCAGACCTGGTAATAAGAGGATGAAGATGGAAAAATGATATTCGTACAAAATAAAAGCACAAAAACTGTAAATTTGGTTAAGGTATGAAAAGATTAACACTCTCTAGTTTAGCCACTAGGTGGCGCCAGTCACTTGAGGGCCCAGGAAAGTTTTTTTTGGCTAGCAATATCTTGCTTGGAGCCCTAAGAAATCCTAGCACCGCCCCTGGATCCTAGTTTGTCTCACCATCTCTATAGATCAATATGATGTGTATTTAAACCTTTCTAAATTTCCCAGCATTCACGCTGGGAATTCATGTGTTGATTCTCTGTCATAATAACTACCTGTGAGACTGAGGTGACACTGATCCTGCACAGAGCACACTGTGAATTGTACTGTGATGATGGGTATCTTGCTGCAGATGTCATGTCACTCCAGGTCATCTTCAATTACCATGTGCAAACTGTGTGAAATCAATTTGTCAGCTACGTGGCTCCGGCTCCAGCGTCTCCTTAATGAGACTTTAGGGGCCGGCCATTTACTCTCCTCTTCTCCCAGTGGTATTTTAGAAGTTCAGATTTAAGTATCAGATGCATTTAGATTTGTTTTTTTCCCATTAGGCCAAACCAAATGTCAGCCCATGGCAGTCATTCTAATAAAAGAGTCAAACCTTTTGTGGAAGTCATTGTTTCTAAAGAAGAGTTTATTATTTTCTTCCTGGCAACCTCAGTCTTAACATCTAGTCTAATATTGCAGGTTTGTTAGGATGCATTAATCTGTGTTCTGGCTCCAGACGTTCCATCCGTGAGAGCCAGCTGCTGCCTGCACTGCCAGGCCTACTGCTGCTGAGGACTTGAATTTGTTTAAAGAATACGTGTCTTCGTATGAACAGTTGGCTCAGTTAGAAATGGATTGATTCTCATGTTTCCTCTCTTCACTAGACCTGTTATCACTCCTGGTGCCAAGTGGACATGTGGTTCTGCAGAAAAAACATCAACCGATTGCGTGAAAAATGGTTTTCTAGTCATGGTTTATTAATTCCTGTTGATAGGAAGAGAAATGAATTGGTTACAGTAGAGAGGACTCTGTCTGTTGTTGTCTTCCACAGGTCAAACTGCAGGTTTTCACCAAATATATCTTTACAGTTTCTCTGCTTCAACGTGACTTTGGTAGAACTATATCTGGTTTTAGCTGATGATGTAAACCAGTCTTCACTCCAAGATGTTTTGTAATTTTTGTAACAGCAGCATGACATTTGATCAATGTTTTAAATATGAATGAGTTTTTTTTATTATTTTAACTGTTTTAAAATGTATTTTTATGCAACAGAAAGACCTCGCCTGGTCCTTGTTATTTTTAAACCAATAACAAATAACTCAATTTTACAAGAAATAACAGAAGAATGTGTGTGGAAACCATCACTTCCTTTTTGTTATTATTATTGTAAATATTCATCCATTCATCTTCATCTGTTCATCGCAGTTACCGGGTCGATCAGAGCATCTCAGTGGCAACCTGGAGGCTTGGGGCTTCGAACCTGAAGCATGGAGACCCAAGTTCCCTTCCTTAACCAATAGGCCACTGCTGCTGCTTTTTGGTCTGTGTGAGTTCAGTCTATAAGGTTTAAGATTGTCTCAGTCAATGGACAAATTGTCTTCAAGGTTGAAATTTAGACATAATGCTGGTCCCTTAGGGCCTAAAGTCAACAAGATTATAAGCAAAAGAATCAAATACTAGGATTGTGCATAGAAATTCGATATTTTTTTTATTTATTATCAAACGAGAATAATCCTTTCACAGAATTCACAGGGAAATATAATAATTGATTTGTCACCAGTAGGTGGTGGTGGTGGTATATTTTTATTTTTTAAGACATCAAAAAAAGGATTAAAAAAAATCATCAAGATTATCAAACCGCATATAAAACATCCTACAATCTGAATGTAAATTATTAAACTATATTGCATAACAAGACATTTGGCAGACGCTTTTATTTAAAGCGACATTAATTTGAGGATAAGTTAAAAAAGTTATGTTAAATGAAAGCTGAGTAACGGAAAGAAACGCATCTTTCAATATGAGGATGATTTGATGATTGAGTGATTTATCACAGTTTTAATCACGTGTCGACAGATGTTAATGTGATTTTAATGATACCCCCAGTGTTTATAGCCCTAACAACAACAATAATTTTAAATTAAACAAAACAACAAAATTAAATAATATCTTAATTGTAATCCTATTTTTCTGGTTTCGTTCATGGGGCGGGGATTGTGTTTGGGGTATTTCAGGTATAACTCAGACTTTTCGTAATTTACAGCGATGGAAGTTGTTTTAAGATTAATTTATAATGATATATTTATTGGCTAATATAATATTTAAAAGATTAACAAATGGACACCACTCCCGACGTCCTGTTTCATAGAGCAGTTCCGGTTAAATCCATAAACTACACTCGACAAATGTCATTGAATGCACCACAGGGTAGAAAATAGTTCGGCTAATAACGGTATGCTAAAAACCAGAGCTTATACTAACTACTGTTAGGTCGAAGTGTGGGTCTTATATCTTAAAACCAGTACAAACAGAAATTAAAAATCATTTATTTAAGAAAATTCTAAGCAAGAAACACTTAAGATGCCGAGAAGGAGATGTTATGATACCAAAAACAAGATGCTAATTGTTGGGCTAAGGAAACAAGTTGTAATCTGACTTAGTTATAATTAAAAAGACCAAAGTCCAGTAACTAAAGAATCCATGGCAAAATCTATCGAGTGTAAAAGTTACAGAGTATTTTATTGTTTTTGGTGAAACTACGGAGTCTTCAGTCCTGACCAGTCAAACCAGAGCTACCTTGCGGTGTTAACAACTGGCGAGGGCTGGTCAGGTGGTAAGTCAACTTTATTTTTGGGTTTTTATCATGGTGATTTCTCTCTTAATATATGTTTAGACGCATAAGATACAATTTGGATCTTATAACTCAGCAGTATTCAAACTTTTTTATTTAAATATTGCCTATGGGAGGGACATCAGCTAAACTGAAGAAGAACTCATTCACTCTAGTTTAATAAAAAAGGCCATAATAACTGAGGACAAAATAGCTCTTTGGAATATAACCTGTTAGAGGCACATCTTTTTACATGATTTAAACAAGACTGCACTACTTAAGTATATAAATTTTTACCTTTTTAATAATCCCAGTGTGTTAGGAGAGAGCCTTGACCACTGGCTGTTTTAATATCTTGTTCACTGTGGTGTATGTCAAATTAACAAGACATATTACCATTTTTTCAGCTGTGTATGATTCTGACCATTCCTAAGTGAGTACTCTTTAAAATGCTTATAGATAATGAGGCTATCTGAGACTACACTGTAGACTGCAGTGTTAGTGGAGATGTGTTGGCTAAAAGGGCAAAAATAGACAGGAAGAGATGGCCAATTAAGCAAAGCACCAGCAGCAGCAGTAGTTATGCAGCTGTGGTTTCTACCCATGTTCACGTGTGGCTGTGTGCACGTTTGTGTTGCCTGCAGCAACTCACACAATTTCTGACCATTTGTGTGCAGGTTTTTAGTGCATTGTGAGTATTTTAACCAGTGTATGAGCCACAGACTGATTTACTTTATCCCACAGTATGGTGCAGTGTAATTTGTGTGGTAGTCAAGGGGACTGCAGCCCCTGCAACTTGGTAACAGATAAGAGGATGGAGGTGAATGAATGAATGGACAGATAATCTACTATGGAATAGGAAACTGATTTTCCTTTTCTTGAAACAGATATGGGTTGGCATTCATTTGCCATTCATAGTTGTTAAAAAAAAAGAGAGCCACGTTTTGATTACATCTTGCAGAGATTTAATTCCTTGCCACCTCGGCACCATCAATAGGGAAAAAATGTAGAGACCTTATATGAGGCTGACATTTAAATATATAGAATAGCAACCTTTTATGAAGCAGTGTCAGCTCTGTGTTAGCTTCTCTTTAGTCCAAAAGGTCGCTCTTTTTAGGAGAGGTGTTCACAGCAGCAGAATAAAAGTCGGAATAAATGTCATCAGGAGACCCGATCTGAGCCAAAAGAATGTCAACACAACTGCTCTGGCTTTTTTCCCTTGATAAAAACCTTCATTATGATCCAGTTATTCTACGGGAAAACGGTAAATAGAAACACACACCTTCAGGTGTGTTTAACTTTTATTTAGTATAAAGTTTAACTTCTAACAATACAAGATGACAATCTATTTTGTCTCCTGTCTATCTTATGGCATTCTGTAGTGATACTCGAATGTTACACTGCACTACACTGACCTTAAACTCTGTATGGGCAGTATTTGTTGTATTTTACTCCCTGCTTTGTTACCTGCTGTTATGAGTAGCGTAGTAACATTCCTGTAAAAATGATTAAATTAACAACTACAATTATAATACAATTGTAATCATGACTCTACTTTCCACAGTAATTCGATTTGCGTTTTTCCCAGCGGGTAATTCCTGCCTTGTTTCTAGTGCTGCTGTTTTGCCATAGTTGTTTAACTAGGAAAATTAGGGAACCAAAGGTTGCAATAACAGGCCCAACTAAAGTCTGTTACCAAAAGTAACTCAGGTGTCCAACCATTTTGGTATAACATTTGTGGAAGCAGCAGCAGACTTCTTTCTATCCCTCGCCTTTTGTTCTGCTTTTCTCCAATCCTTCTTTAAAACCCATTGTTAAGCCACCTGCTTGTTCCCCATCAACACCATCAAATCCACGGAGTCAAAGGCCATACGTTTGGAAAACTTCATCAACCACCTGCTGGTTGGACTCCACATCCTGCGCCCCTGCAGCACAGACTCTGTGGGAAGGCTCTGTCCTTCTCTCTGTAGGGCAGGGCTTTGACATGTCTCTGGTTTTTAGTGTTGAGGTCATTTGTTGACTCTAGCAGGTTGTTAACTGATAGCAATTTCAGAATTAGTAGAAATTCTCTCAAAACCTTTCATTGCTTCATTGGTCACACAACACCTACTGTCACCTACCAAGGCTTAATAGTCATCTCACTCACTCACTCACTCACTCACTCACTCACACCTACCTCTAGACCCAACAAAAGCCTCTTTGTCAATAATCCTTGTTGCAAGTGTCTTCATTGCCTTCCCCTCAGTCTTTAACCTTTCTCTTTGAGGCAAACATATTTGAAGTTAACAAGCAAAAACAATTGATGAAGTTTCTGACGTCGACTCAAAGTTTCCTGACAGAAATAACTATTTTTTTCCAGTTAACAATTGCTGCAAATCCAGACATCAGGGGAAAACTCACTAATAAAAAAACCTGAAAAAACGTTTCAGAAAAATTATCTGTACGCTAAAAGTTGAATTTAATGTTAAACTTAAGATTGTTGAACCTAATCAGAAGCTGATGCTGTGAGTGGTGGGACGGGATTTGATGATGTGGACAGGACTGTGATGATAAGGTGGAGAATGTGGGAGTCTGACAACATTACCTGACATAAGGCTGACAGGGTGTGATTTGGCTGAGGTTTCTGCCAGATGGACTGGCCAGCATGGAGCTCAAGGCAGAAATCAGGCTGCCAGGCTGCTGCTGCAGATTGTGGAGTCAGAAAAACACTTTTGTGTGTTTTCTTGTTTCTCCAATAAAGATGGAACACTGTCTTTGTTGAGCTTTTGTGTTTAAATGTCACATAGAGCCCGCTGGTGTCTAAAAAAACACCAACCCCAGCACCAAATCAACAAACAGGGTACTGTATTCACAGTGGACACTGTCAGGGCTTCATCGTCCATGTCAAATTGAGCAATTTCAATCTCCTTATTTTCTTTTTTCACTGTGATTCTGGTTTCTACTGGGTTTCGGGTAATTTTGTTAATTCCCACCAAATGCCGCCTTCTCCCTAATGTTCCTCAATACTCTTTAATTAGTGTCAAGCCACTAAAATGGAAACAGAGTACGGTAAACAACAATCACCAACCATTAGACTAATACAAACATTGATTCGTTTTTATTTTAAAAGGAGGCTCTTTCCTCTGTTCCTCTGCCGTTTAATGCCAGAGAGAGGGAAGGAAGGTTGCAGGTTAGATAGCGTAATCTACGGGCTATGAATAAAGTTTACTTTATGGGATGCAGCCTAATGCACCTGATGTTGGAAACAACAAGAGGTTTTAATTCTACATTAGCCTGTGAGCTACCTTTCATCTGACCTCAGTGAATGTGTAAGTTGTTGAACAGGTTTGTGTAAACACTGTATATTCTATTGTAGTAAAGCATTTATACAAACAACATAGTAAGGTATGTAAATCTTGTGTTGTGTCTCGCACAATAATTCGCTGCATTTACATATAGTGTAAAGTAAAATATATTACTGTACTATGCAGCAACAAATTGTAGATAAAATTATAGAGGACGGTGAATGTATGTGGTGTTTTGGCCCAGAGTTGATGTCCCTGTCGTTGGTGTGAAACTCCAGGGTTCACTTTAAGTGCAAGACTAAGTCCCGGTCATGGTGGTTGGCTCCTTCCAGTGGTTGCAACATCTTGAGGAAGGTTCACTGGGAGCTGGCGCAGTGCAATGTGATTTCGGAGACTGGTAAGACCTGAGACCTGGCCACAAATAAGTGGATGTAGATGGATGGATAATTACAATATTCTAAAAACATTTTCTACAGTACAAGCGTTGTAGTATAAGATGATGGCTTTCTCTACTATATAATATTTTATTATATAGTTCCATTTCCCCCTGTCCTCTTCTACCTGGTAGCTCCATCTCTAGGATCATTCTACCAATATAACCACTGTGCCTCCTGTTGCATAGTAGTATATGTAATGTAGTGTTGTTCGTCGTGTAGTGAAAACATATTTAACATATGCACTTTATTAGAGTCTATTCCAGGTTCTTGGTGTACTGTGCTGTGAACCAACTCATGTTTTTCTCACCTCATGATCAAAGTCGACGCATCCACTGACCCACAGACCATCTGTAACCTGTCTGTGACTGGACAGTGGGCACAAAGCTCTACATTGTTATCCAGCGTGAACACGTCAGGGCTTCACTGCCAAATGTAATATGTAGGATTCTTTGTAGACCTTATCTGTTCCACCTCTTCTTCCTCCTCTTCCTCCTCCACCTCCTCGTCACACTATCTATTCTCGTAGGTGGCTCTCGTTACTCCAGTGACCGTCCTCCACAGAAACGATCACAGACACACACAAACACACCGCTACCTGCATTGCACAAACCAGGCTTTGTACTGTCTCAAGGTAACAACACACTATCACAGTCACCGGTCTGTAGCAGTGCCACGTGGATTATGGAAAAATATGTGAAACTAAAGGGACAGGCGCGAACACAGAATTATGGAAAATCCACGATGATGTAATCCATTTTTTTTGTCTCGAACACATTGACTCTTATGTTGCAATTCTCTGAGGAATCCACGCTGAATAATCTGCTTAATAACCAGATCTTTGAGACTGATGGACTATAGGATAGAAATAACTTCTGTTGTATATAACAGGTGATATTTTCTGCTCACTTGTGGCTGCTATTTTTTTCATCCTGTTGCCTCGGTGATATTCTAAGTTAAGCACAAGTAAAGTCCAAACCCTCTTATTGGATTCAGTTTTTTTAACCACTACGACAATACCAATGTCCATTTGTTGTTAATGGAAAATTAAGGTTCTCTCCTGACCAAAGCTACCTAGCCAAGGAGATTATTGCTGCCTGCTGAGTGTCTGTGCCTAGGAGATGGCCAAAATTAGAATGGAATAATGAATGCATTCTTTGATTGGAGAGGTTTCTCTTGATTCACTCAGGAGATGGAAAATGTCTGCGGCTGAAGTGTGGTGATTTGAACCTTCTCCAGATACGTAGGTGGTCCTTGGGTCACGCTTTTATTGTCTGATAGCACAAGAGTGTGGACAACCTGAGGATCAGTGTGTGTGGGACATGAAGGGTCCACATTTCTGGGGAGCAGTGATGATGGAAAACGTGTGGCGTGAGATATTTTTAATTGTTAAAAGATTTTCATAAAAGTTATGTTGTGTGTAACAGAAAGAAATTCAACCTTCATTTTATCATTTGAGGTGACAACAATGTTGGCATTTTTATTTTGTGTCTGTCATTATTTAGGATAAAATAAATATAAATAAGTATAACCTTTTTATATGATAATAGTTAAATGCAACACTTTCATTAGCTCCAGAACTCAAATCATGTTTATAGTCTTATTTTCCCCCCGATACATAGTTTTTCCTGAATGAAGTATTTAAATCCAAAATTTATTTTCTTATTAACGTGGTGGATACTGAACGCTTTTAATGCCAGTTGAGACTCTGACCAAAACCCAGACATGGATTCTCCTCCATCTTTTACAAAACCTGGGAGACACTTTGAAGATGCAGAATTTCTAAAAATAGCTCTGAGTCGTCATCAGCCCTGAGGCGGAAATCCTGCAAATCCTTGGAGGAGAAAAGGAAAAAAATCAATGATACATCGGAGGTTTTCCCCTTGGCAACAGTATGAGTGACAGCAACTGTGAAGAATTGGAGCCACTGCCTGACCAGGCAAAGAAGAAATAATAGCAGCCAAAGCCAGATTGACGTTTTATTTTTAATAATTCATGACGGTTAAACCTCCAGTTCACTTTGAAGCTGCGACCACTAAAAGAAGGGGACCAAGGCATCGCCTTCAGAATAGGAGGGCAGGAGGAGGGGTGTCTGGAATTCCACGGCACGCTAAATAATGAGTAAATTCCACTGAATGGGAGCATTCACCGTTTAACCCGCCCTCCCTGAAATCACTCTTACTGGGAAAAGGATCCAATCGGAGCCCCGCATCTTGTCTAACCCACGCCCGCTAGCTCCACCTCCTCCTCCTCGTTGTCATTATATAGTCTATGGACATCGGCATCACAAACACAGTGGCACACGCAGTGTGCATCCTCTCCTCCTGCAACAGCAGCAGCAGCATTAGCCGCAGCAGAACCTGCAGATAAAGCTGCACTGAGTAAAAAATAGCCCTCGCTGACTGAGAATCCTCGGTGAGTGCATCCTCTTTCTCAACCAGATTTTCCTGTTAGGTCCTTTAGTCATCTTATCTTTGTTTGCAGCCTAGACATGTTTGCACACCAGTTTGTTGATCCTCCACGTCATAAGTTGCTTTTCTCACTGCCTTGTTTTCAGCTCTTCTTTTTGCCTTTCTTTAACCGGACAATACAAGCAAGTGACAAATGTTGCCTTGAGTGCAGCAGCAGCAGCAGCGGTGACATCGGGATCACGTCAGGCACTTAAAGTAAAAAGAGGAACTTCACAGGAATCTCTTGTGAAGTCGTAAAGACCAATAGGACCTCGGAGGATCACTAAAACCAGCTGTTCTCAGATTGTACTACTCCGAAATGGGTTGTTCATCAGGTCGCCAGCCTCCAGCCTCAGTTCTTCACCTCGACTTGGACCACACTGAGACCAACACTCTGCCTCAGGACTCAGAGAAGCAGAATCAGGTTATGAACGGTCTTGGAGAAGGAGCAGCAGGTGAGGAAGAAGAAGGAGGAGGTGAAGGAGAAGAAGAGGAGGAAGAAGATGATGAGGGTGAAAATGGGAGCTCTGGAAGAGACCAGGACCCAAAACCTCCAGAGACTGTTCCCACGCTGGAGCGTCTGGCTCAGGCTACAGGTGGGACAGAAAAGTCCTGGTACCGATGCGTGTTTCCTTTCGGTGTCATCTCTCTGGTTATTGGCATGGCAGGAACCGGCGTGACATTCACCTTTAACACGCTCCTCCAGACAAAGGTGGTATCGGTGGCACTGCTGTGTATTGGCGTGCTCATGCTGCTGGTGGCTGCTGTTTGCTGGAGGACTCACAGACTCAGGAGGAGGAAGAAGAAGGAAGGAGGCTTCTTCACCGCCGATCATGGGACTTTGTGATGCAGATAGTCAGATTTTTTTTTTTTTTATGTCAACATAGCACTTCAGGTTGGACTTTTTGGACTGAACAAAAGTTTTGAGATAAAGAAAAGTCAGGACTTTGCACTTTACAGCAGAAGAGAAAATATCATCCCCATCCTGAGACAACTGACAGGGTATGAGTCACACTCCCCTCTCCTGTCATCAATTCTTCTCCTCTGCTCATTCCTGTAATGGATTTACCTAGTGATTTACCAGAACCTAGAAAACATCACTGAAAATGTCTGCAAGGTTGTCTGCAAGGCTGTGCTCTTCTCAGTGTCATTGGAGAAGGATAATTGACAGTAGCCGTAGAAAGCAACTCAGGAATCCCATAGTTTAACACTTCCTCAACTGTATCTGCAGCCTGATGGAGCAGGACTGAGACAGGAAGTGTTACTGACAAATGATACCTGAAAGTGTGTATCAACATTCTTTAGGAATTGTCAGGGGCCACAGATCAATTCAGTCTTTTGGTAAGAATAAAGGACAGCATCTGAAGAATATACAGCAGATTTTTTTTTTCAGTTTTACCGTCATTTTCTTTGTCTTTAGCAAAAGTTGGATCACTGGTTATGAAGCAGAATGTTGTACCAGAGGAACACTTACCTCACGCTGTGGCAAAAGGACAACCATTGTTTCATCATGCTTCTCTCTGCAGCCAAATATAGTCTTAACACGCTCTTGGGTCGAAACTTGGTCCCCATGTGGTGACTCGGGGACAAACTCCAGGTCAGGCTGTTACAGGATCGATAGGAAGTACCACCGTGTCAGATATCAGGCAGGAGACGAAATGTGATCCACTTTCAGAATCTAGGGATGGCCAAAAATAAATTAAGAGACAACAACAAGAAACACCAGCAAGGCCTGAATCATTTTCTTAAGCCTTGCCTCTTGTTGAGGCAACCAGAGGAGGCGCTACATCATGTGCAGAAAAAAGTGTGTGAGAGGAAAAAAAGGAGAAAAATCCATGTATTTTTTTCTTTGTTCTATACAACAATGACTTTTATTGATTGTACTGAATATGAATTCACTCAGATATAACCGCCAGTGCTTCATAAATAATATGTTTAAATGTAGCAGCAGCAGCTACGTTAGCTATATTATGAAACTGCAGCGAATGTAGTTTAAGGGGCAGCTTTATGTCAGCTGTAGCGTTGTTCTTGTGATTTATAATGAGTAAAATGTTTACCAGAATTTCTCTTTGTTCAGTTGCATGGAGTTCTCCTTCGTAGTTTTAATCATTTTATCACAGTTTCCTGCCCAGAAACTTGGTTTCAGTCTCAGACAAATGTACAGCATATTTGCTGGTCTCGGTGTAGCACTTTTTATGCATTTTTATTTATTTCCTTGCAAGTCACCTACTTCTGGACCAAACCTAATTTTTGTAGAACACAGTGGTACCTTTTTTAATTGTCAGTTGCTAAAATCCAAATGTAAATCTTAATGTAATGTAAGGCCAGAAACGCCAATAAAGAAAAAGAGAGCTGAAAAAAGAAAATCGTTCTTTTCTGATGCAGATAGATTAGGGAGGCTTCAACTGCCAGATTTTTGGACACTATTGAGCTAAAGTCGTCTCATTCAGTGTGATGCATTCATCTAAATGTGCAGTATATTTAACCTGAAATGTTTTGTATGAAACATACAAAACGTGTCCTCGATATAAAGGTATTGTGTTTTATGCTTCATTTTTTTTGTAAATGAACAAAATTAGCAACATCTTTGTCCAGAGAGTGAAGGATATTATGTTATTTTCTCTCCCACTAAAATGCACCTAAAGAAAAAAACAAAGCACATTTCTAGTGAAATTTGTATATCTGTCTTCATATTTTTGACATTTATGGTACATTTAAGTATTTTAATGATAATAGTCAGTGCTTTCTATTGTTAATGAATCTTTTCAGTGAGTTCAGTGATTATTTTTTTCTTGAGTCCGCTGACACGGTCAAGCTCGTTCTCTGAGTGCCTTTTTCAAGCAATTTTTCTTTCTGTGAGATGCAGTTATTGTGACATTGGTTCCACAGACACAGCAGACAGAAGTATATTTTTTTCCAAATATTTGACAGTTTTTTGTGTGTGTGCATGAAGTTTTCTTTTTAACACAAAACACAAATATGTTAACTATTCTGCAGCTTATTTGTGTGTCAGTGTATGATTGTTGATCCTCTTTACTGTAGCCTAAGCTGCTCGTGTGATGAATAAAAAGAGAAAAGTCAGTTTTGGAAAAAAGGCTTGGTCTGTTGTTTTTCTGTCAATTTTTTATCTAAAAAAAAAAAAAAAGGGGGAAAAATGCATTTTGTCATCTTGGTAGAAAATGGCAGTGCGGGAAAAAAGCATTAGAACAGATGTTCGTATGGAGTATTACGATCATTGCCTCCACTCTGACATTTGTGCTGCACAGCAGGATCCATACATTCATTTATGCCAACCATTGCTGCTGAGATCCATTTTCTTCATTCAATACAGAGATTTTTTTTAGCTTTTTGTTGATGATCGTTTTATTTTCAGTGAGATATCTGGTTATTTTGGTTGTAATTATTCTGGTAAACCAATCATGGTTTGGGTCATGAAAAACCAGAAGAGAACAATCTTTGATGCTGTTCAGACTTGATCTAGCATTCTGATTAAATATCCTACAGAACCACTGGAAGGGTTTGAAGTTCTGTGAGGTAAAGTATGTTGCTAAGTGATTCTTCTACTTCATTGCCTTCGAAACCAGAAAAATATTGACACAAAATACAGCCAGGTTTTGTGAACTCTGTGTTCTTTTGGATGCAAAACAGGAATAATAATCATCCAGAGCTGGCAGACATGGTATTCTGGAATGCATGCTCTTCTTCTTCTGGGATTGTCTTAATGAGCACTGAAATAAACAACGGTGGAATATGTTAAAGGAAAAAAAAACTAAAAGGGCTTGATTTGTAGAGGAAAAAAAACAGTTAACTTCCACGGAATCAGTTGAAATCCAAAGCTTTCAGGCTCAAAGGTCTTCTTTCACTTTTGTGTGTGCAGATGTTTGCATGAATAATCAAACAGGCACCCATCCTGAATGCGTCCACGTTTTATTCTCCTCCTCTTCCTCCTCCAACGCCTTCTCCTCTCATCCACACACTTACGAGAGACTGTGTCTACCCCTCCCTCCCACTCTTTTTCACTCTCCCTCTCTCTTCCATCCTCTCCCTTTGGATAGAGCTAAAAATAAACCAAAGACTGATGTCAAAAAAAAAAAAGAAATGAGACAGGAGTGAGGGTCTTCAGCAGTGGGTATGGGGCAGGGGGGTAATTATAGACAGGCATTGGAGAGCCAAAGGATTCAATATGGCAGACACAGGAATGTTAATTAAACGTTGACGCAAATAACTTATTAGAAAATGTTAACCAGTGAAATTGGTTACAAAAAAAAGCTAACTACATTGTCCTAAAGACATGTGCCTGATAAGGGAGAAAAACTGAAATTTTAAGATATTGAAATTCTTGGTGGTCCAGTATTTAAGTTCAGTGAATTCTGAATCACCTGAACTCACCACGACATTGTTTTTTTCGTGCAAGACACAAATTTGGTATTTTTTTTATATTGTTGTTTTGGATTCACAACAAAATATGACTATTTTTAATATCCTACACAGGAGACTAAGGGCTACAAATAGCTTTGTTTTATTTTGTTTTACTTTTCATCAAATTGTTAGTTTCACAAAAAATAAGCTCAAATTGATTCCAGCTATAATTTGACCATTTGTGATTCACCCAAATAGGACATTTTTTCCATTTGGTGGCAGTGTGGAGCACAAAAGAAACTAAGTAGGCAATATTACAAATTCAGTTCATATTTAAATGTTTTTTAATTCGGTTATGGAAACATTTGCTTGACAGAGATTTATTTCTTTTTAATTCATGTTATGACTAGATTTACTGTGTTATTATATTGTCCATGGTAACACTGGCCCATATTCACCGCCTGGCATCAGTCAACCAAAGTAGGCACAAACCCCTGGGCATGAATCAATAATGAAACACAAAGTCAACAGAAGGCTGAATGTTGGACTTACATTCATCTTGTAGACACAAAAATCATTTAGTTCGGCTGCTGTATGTTTACTGAACACATCAAGCAGCTCAGATCGGACTATTAATCCATCTGAGTTCTGTGTGTTTGACCTTAACATTTAAAGAAATATGGCCATAGACTAACCCTGTGTGTTTCTAAATAATTGCAGTATGAAAAAAGAACACACTCCTTATTTTGCTGGTATTTACTCTGTCTTGTGGCACGAAATTGCAGTAAATGCTAAATAAATAAATAATAAAAGTATTACAGAAGTACAAACACTAACAGATTTCAGGGACTAGCTGCTTTACAAAGTCAATTTCTAACTAATAACTTGTAAAACAGAAATGTTATAGTATGCAGTCTCTTTGGTCCCCTTGGGCTAAAAGTATTGATTTCCTTTACGGACTACCATGGAGAACAGATTAAAAAAATCCAGCCAGTTGTCTCCTTATGTAACAGAACAATCTGTGGTCTAAATACATCAGTAGGTTACAGTATAATTATCAGCTCTTACCTGCTGTCTGTGAGCATCTACAAAGCTTCATCAATTAACCAACCATTTCAGTCTCCCTGATTGTTTGGCAATCACTGCGCTCTCATTTGCTGTGAAGTCTGCACGCGCATCAAGGCCAAAGATGGTTGTGCGAGCCTTTGTGAGACACTTAAAAGGCTTTTCTGCAATTTCTTTAACTTAAAACCCATGTATATGATATTGTCACTTGACTAATTATCTCCGATCACCTGACAGCTCCTTGTTTAGTCCTCTCTGATTGCTTCCTTACTCATGTTGTTTGTGTGTTCTGATAATTGGCCTGCCATGGCTTCCATCTGCTGCCGAGCGGTTTGTCTCAGGGTCAGAAGTCTGAAGTTAGAGGACTCACATTTTCTGATCTGTTGCCTACAGACATCTTTTCTTCTTCGGATTCCGATTCGGCTGCTGTCACATCGTTAGGGCTGCTCATTTAAGACAGGAAATGAGAATGCAGATGTCTGCTCGTTATCAAAGCAACAAGAATCCAATATATTCCCACACAACGGAAACAAAAGGAACTTTCTGGGTTATTGGCTCATTGGTCTGTCTAAAAATTAAGAATTTTTGATACCTACACACTGGGTGTCTGGGTTTGAAACCAGGATTATTAAAATTTTAATAAACCAGGATTATTAAAAAACGTTCCATCCATCCATTTCTTTTCACCCACTTATTCGTTGTTGGGTCGCAGGCGCAAATCACAATGCACTGCACTGTACCATCCTATGGGTAGTGAGCCCACTGGAAGCCCGACGGGGATTTGAACGTCCCCAGAAGGTGACCCCTGGACCACCATTAGAAATTGTCTTACCTTTATTGACTCATTAAAATAAAAGAATAAAGTAACATTTTTGTTAGATTTCAAGTTGTAAGGGAGACACACCAGAATAAAAAAAGTGTAAAAAGCAGTAAAATACTTACAACAAGAGTTAAAGCCTGTAACTAGCACCAGGTCAACCAGTAATTGCTAAAATGTGCTAGAACTGTTTTCACAAAATCCATGCCTTTACAGAAAGTGTCAACTTCCACAGAAGGGCAGCAGAGGGTGGCGAGCCGAGGTCATGACACTTTCGCTCTGAGCATCTGCGTTGACAGAAACTGGTGGTTGAAACCGTGGCAACTAAAAGTTTTTCTGGCTGCGGAATTATGTTTTCTGAAGAACATGTGGTGTATGGTTAATCTCTGTAAGATTGAACACGTCTAATTTGCTGCTGGAGTTTCTCTCCAATCAAACCCGGAGAATGACTTTTTCTCGTCCAGACCCTCATCTTTCTATTTCTCTTATTACCACCTGAGGCAGCGTTGGCCTAGTGGCTAAAACTGCTCCCCAGCTGCTCAAATTTCGTGGTGGGCAGTGGCGTGTGTCACAATGGAAAAAAGAGGCTAGTGTAGGAAGGTCAGAGGTCAGTGAATGGAGTTTATCTAATGAGACTTTGAGGCTGTGGAGAGAGAATGAGTGATTATTGCAGCATCAGTATTGACTTTGGGATCATTTACCCATGAATTGGATTATTATGGGATGTGAATATTCTTCTTCAACTTGTCCCTTATTCAGGGGTTCCATCTCACCCTCTCCTCTGTATTCCCAACTCTAACTCCAACTACCTCCATGTCCTCCCTCACAGCTACTCCTGGTCATTCTTCTACCAATGTACCCACTGTCCCTCCTCCACATGTCCAAACCATCTCAATCTGTCTTCTCTAGCTTTTTCTCCAAACCTTCCTGTCTGTGTTGTCCCTCTAATCACCTCATTCCTGATCCTGTCCATCCTTGTCTCTCCTAAAGAGAATCTCAGCATCTTTAAATCCTCCACCTCCAGCTCTGTCTCCTGTCTTCTACCTATTCCTAGTGTCTCTAACCCATCCCTCATGGCTCGTCTCACCACTGTCCTGTAAACCTTCTTCTCCACCTTAGCTGACTCTCTTCTATCTCAGATCACTCCTGACTCTTTTCTCCAGTTGTTCCATCCTGACTCCACTCTATTCTTCTCCTCTCCCACAGTCTCCACTGATCTGAACAGTTGATCCTCAGTACCTGAACTCCTGCACCTTCAACTTCTCAGCTCTTTTTATACTGCATTAATTTTTTAATAAAGCTATCATTGAAACCATGTCAAAATTAAATAGCAACTGAGGGTGATGCTGTGGAAGTCAATGTTGTCTTTGGGACAAGAAGGTAAATCCAAAACCCCTTATGGCAGCAAATCAGCTGCAGCTGACACAGAGACTGTGGTACAACACTCCATTGCCCCACTGTAATAATAAACAAACATGGTTCCACCTGATGGACCCATCAGAGGGAAACCACCTGCTTCCTCATCACTAAAAAAGCCAGAGGGAATTGGGAAACAAGGTCTGATGAAAAACAAGAGGAAAATTACATGAAGATAAAAAAAAGATGATGAAATGATCAGCTATTATTGATCCAACCATCGTCCACTGCATGAACCTCTTCAGGGTCACAGGGGAGAGGTCACAAAGTGAGGATATGATTACAAACTGTTATCAACAACCAATCATTTCTATACTGTGAGCAGAAACAGGATTGTCTGGAGAAATACCCTCAAGGCAGAAAAAAAATGTCCACTCTTCCACTGTTTGGCTTCAAGCCACAGCTATTAATTTAAAAAAATTAATGGTTCACAGTTGTTGTGAGTCATCATAGAAAAATTCTCTAAATGCATATTAAAAAAAGATTCAGTTGCATATGAACTAGAAGCCACTGCAGCAAACTGAACCAAAACAGATCTCACTGTCTGCACAAACACATATGAGATGTTCCAGAAAATAACAAAAGCTTTTATCTTGGGAACTAAACTTCTGAGACATCTGTGCGTATATGCTTCGTTTTTCTGTGTGTGTGAGCAAGACAGCCTATAAATATATCACCAAATAAAATGATCTCCCCCCAGAAGGCTGGGTGAGGACGCCTACGTCAGGAACAAAAGACTGTGATACATTTGCCTAAATTGTTTTAGAACTGACGCAGTCACACTGTTGCCCACTTTTTTTTTTCACGTCACAGTTTTATCACCTATTGATGAAAAACAAACAATGAATCAGAGAAGACCAGGTCTTCTTCTACAGAGACTACCAGAATAATACCCTCTAGACCTTGGCATAATAATAAACTCTTAAGACAGTGTCTTTCAGAGCCTATAGGTCAGTTTGACTATGTTTGACTCTTTAACCTTGATGGATATTCAATCCAACTAAAGGGAAAAATGTGTTTATTTTGGTCTTTTCACTCCCTTTTTATGGGAAAAGCTAAACGTTCAGGACATTAAGCCAAACTGACATGTGGGAATAAGACAATCTTCACTTTAATCTTCACTCCCTTATCTTTGTGTCACAGCAGTTATATTAACAGTTGTCAGATCTCCCTGTCACCGCTGCCTCCTGCTGTGATTTTTCCCTTAGATTTAAATCCTCCTTCTTGTCTTTTTCTCGTTGGCCAGTAACCTGAGAACTGCTACTCTTTTGCAGTGTTGACTGACAAGAGGTGTGTGTGTGTGTGTGTCTGTGTGTGTCATTTTAGGGGACATTTTTTTTTTGCCTGGGGAAGTGAGGAACTATTTAAGGTCTACAATTAGGGTCAGATTGGTCTGTTTTCTTCTCCAGGTACAGCCCAAAAAAAAATTTCCTAGATTGATCCCCCAACCTCCAACGTCCCGTTGGGATTGCTCTTACCCTCCAGTCCTCGTTCCCCACCCCACAGCCACAACCCTGCAAAGTAATAAGCAGTAAAGAGTAGATGGACAGATGGAAGATTGGGGTGAAGGGCCATGGAATATTAAATGTCCATGCATGTCCGTGTGTGTGTGAAAGCTGTTTCCAAGTCACTGTGAGTCACCAATCAATGAAGGTCTCTAAAGAATGTTATAGATCCTGAGAGGGACCCTTTCTTTACACACACACACACACATACAGACATACAGACCAGGCAGTTCAATTGCCACCTGGCTCTGCTCTACCACTACCAACAATTGTTGTTATTTCTTCTGCGGTCTGGACAAGACTGCTTTTGTTTGGGCAGTAGCACCAGACTGTAGTCTACCTATTATTTTTGTCCTTCAGATCAATAAATCCATTTCAGCTAGTCAATGTAAATCAGCAGCAATTTTAGGCCACAATAATTTTCTCTTGAAAGTACAGTAAAAATGACTAGTTAACTCGCTATTTTGGTTTGTTTGTTGTGTTCCCATTGCATTCTTACTGTAAAGATAGAAAAAAATGAAGTAGCAAAGTTATGTGTAGAAACATCAATATATATATATATATATATATATATATTTTTTTTTTTTTTTTTTACTTTTCTATTGGTACTTGAATGCACCTTGTGTGAGTGCTGCAACATTGGCATGATGACATCACAGTCTGTGTAGCTCTGGCACTTACTTAGCTTTTTAGGTTTGCCTGTAGCCACAAGCTCACGATTGGTAATAATGGTCTTGTTTTAATGAATTAAAGGAGAAAGATATGAAGCATATTTTGTAGCATCCTCTGCAGCTTTGTAAACTTGATTCTTGGGATGTAGCTGATGGTGGAGGCACCTCGCTGTGTCTGGGAAACAAGCCCTCTCTGCTTCGGGCCACAATCTGATATAGAAACAGGGAATTACTGGGTATTGGATGAAGGATGATAAAGGATAATGGAGAAAAATCTGACATATTTTATATGGTTCCCTTCCTGCTACTCAGAGAACTGACTCCTTAGAGTCTGTTTGTTTCGTGGTTCCTCAGGCTCTTACTGCAGGATCTTCTGGCCTGATCTAAATGTATCAAAACAATCTAATATTATTTGCTCCTCTCACACACAGCTGCTGCATTACAGGCTTAAAAACCTCCCAAGGGGGGAGGCGTTGCACAGCATCAAGGTTAATTAAGGGGCGGCTTATTGTTTGCACTCACCTTCAGCTCCACTCTAAATTTCAAAGCCTGCAGTGTGACACAAATTTAAAACAACCGACTTTACCCTGAACGGAATGGCAAAATGTTGACAGAGAAATCAATATCCATTTTATTTAAGGTCTTTTCTTAAACGCTCTCTGTCAGGACACAGTACTTTACAGCAAATTTGCTCTGAGTAATAAAGCTGTCAACAAGTGCAGAGCCATCCAAGCTGTACCAGCATTTAAGTTGTATTTTTGAGATTTAGCATTTTTTATCTGCTGCCGACTACGCTAAAGACGACAGGGTTAGTGATAATCATCTAATCATCTGATGTATTTTAGGAGACCAACCGATGTGTAGTTCCATTAGCTGAACATCTCATACTCCTGTTTTGACAAATTTTCCAGATCCATTTCTGCTTTCACACACTGTCACGTCCCTGAGTGAAAATAAGGCTGTTAGACTTTGTTGAGGCAGGTTCTTCAGTCATGTGTAGCTGAGCTGTTATATAAAGCTAACAAAATACATGTCCTTTCACGATCCTGTCGACCAGTCGGTCACACTGAGGATAGAGGAGAGGAGGATAATTGGAAAATGTCCTTAGAGACGCTGAACTGAAGAACACGTATGGATATACAGTATATTTTGAAGAATAAGGCCTTATTTTTGGTTTCTTTTCTTTTACATCCCATAGATTTTTGTAACTTTAATTGAATTATTAATAAATTCATTAAATATTCTGGATGCCAATGCGTTTGGTCTATAATTTGGGGAGAGAGACGAACATGAACTTTAATATAAAGACCAAACGGTGTGTGTGTTTATGTAAAAAAACACATTGGTCCAGAAGAGTTGTTTTGGCCGCACCTTTTTGGGAAAGAAACTGCTCCTGATAAACAACTAGAGTTCCATGTTGATGAAGGTTCTCAGACATCCAGGTCATGGTCAAGCTTGAAGGGTTTAGCTAAGCAACTGAACATTTAGTTTTACTTGCAAAATAAATTTAGATTTTTTTACTATTTTTTTCCATCTACAACGTACTCTCTTAATGATGTCAGTTTGGGATTTTCTGCAAAACACCTCTTAGCACAACATCATCTCCATCGTCTCCACACTCTATAGGTTGATATTTACATCATAATTTATAACACTGAGAGTGGATTATTGTAAGGAGCAACACTGTCAGCTTTTTGCACGAAGGAAATGCTGAGTTAAAGCCAATTATTAATATAAATATATTTTATAACCAATAATAAACTAAGAGTAGAGCTCTCCCTCAGAGGGACCTGGAGGGAACAGTGCTGCTCAAACACAACAGCTGACAGATGCATAAAGTGTGCATCAAGAGTAAAGGGTATTTTTTTCATAATTTTTTCGAGTTTTATCTTTAAAGTACACCCTCTTCCTCTCTCACACACACTGATTACTTGTCTTTGGCCTTTTGAGAACCATTTCATTTGAATGAAGGCTGGTTGTATTGAAACGGTTGAAAGAAATTTTCCTCAAGTAGAGTTGTTTTCCTCCTTGTTGAACTCCTTTATTCAAGCTGATGGCGCTGCTGCTGATGAAAATCTCTATGAGAATAATAGTCTCGGTCCAATCTCTTCAGATTCACTCGAATCAAATCAAATGCACTTTATTACACCCACAGAGCCAAAGTGCTACTACGGCTGCTCCGAAAAGAAATGAGCAGGATGGAGACGGTCAGAAGGAAAAGAAATTTTGGCCTATGTTATTATACATTATATACACTGTAGGTCAGTGCTTCTCAAAGTGTGGGGCGGGCCCCCCTGGGGGGGCACGGGGCGATGCTGAGGGGGGCGCGTGTGACCCTGGGGAACATTCTTTTTGATCATTCTCACCTTTCCCTCATTAGCTGCAGGAAAAACATGACAACAGATTTGAAGAGGTTCAGGAGAGAATTACAATTTTCCATCCCTCCATCTTCATCCGCTTATCCGGAGCAGGCAGCAACATTCGGAGGAGGGATACCCAGACTTCCTTCTCCCCAGACACTTTGTACATCTTTGCCTTAACCTCTCCATACTGAGACTTTTCACAGCAAATTGTACACAGGAAATAATGGTCAATATTATATACACAGTGCTTTTCAAAGTGTGGGGCGGGCCCCTGTGGGGGGGCACGGGGCGATGCTGAGGGGGGCACGTATGACTCTGGGGAACATGCTTTTTTTCCGCCGTACTACAATAAAGTGTAATTGCACATCCTTGTAAGTTGAACTATATCTCTTTCTATTTGTTTTCTTTGTGTTAACATGATACGATGTTATGCAGAGGTGTAGCTAGAACTATTTTATAGACAAATGCTATTATTTATAGTTGCAGTACATTAGTTGTGTAACATATCTATACATTGGACAACAACAGTCTATAGTGAGAAATAATCTAGCCACATTGTCTTAATATTCATTGTATACATAGATAGACAGATATGATATCTAAGTATTGGCAACTGACTGGTTGAACGGTAGTTAAGCTCACTACAAGAAAATACTGAAGAAAAAATGGAGTATTGTATCCATATAGTTAAATATAAGGGATAAATGGAAATAATTTAATGGAAGTTCCTCAGAGCCAGGCAGTATTTTTCCCAAACAGTTTTTTTCTATAACAGAAGGCCATTACAAAACTAGGAAAATAAATATATAGATTTGGCATCTATTATTTTATCCATGTGGAAAATAAAACATTTGGCTTAATGAGAAGGAACCATAACAGTTAGTTGGCTGGTTGGTGAATTTCCATCAGGATCCTCCATGAACAACCCACCCACCCACGTGATCGCCCCTCCATGGCAGAGACGCCATTGACGTAATTTCAATTTTAAGAAACTTCAGAAATGTATTATGGTGTTTGATTACGGTCACATGAAGACCATCTGCTGCCTTGCTGTTGAGGAGCTTTTCAAGAGAGCTGGAGTGCTGAGGTTGCCATGGATCCTTCAGAGGCTGAAGATAGTACAGTATCTGCTCCTCCAGCCTCTTCTCACTGCTTTTGTTTCTCCATCTTTATACTTTTCTCTACTGGCCTTTATGTTTGGCTAAGAAACAAAATCATAATATTGTAACAGTGAAATTATAGAGGAGCCAGGTTCTCGCTATTTCATTTTTCTTTTCTTTCAGATGGATAATTATCGTGAGGCTGGACGAGCAGCAGTAAAGTTCACGTTTCAGTTTTTTTTTGTTTCACACAGGTGGTAATTAGAGTTGAATTGTGTCTATTTTTGAAATATAAAAAAAAAAGATGTTCACATATTGTGATCCATTCAGGCAGATGTTTTTGGATTTTATGCAGAGAGTTTTTTTCTTCTTCCCAAAATTGTGAGGTTGTCTTTTTTGGACACTCAAAGTAGAACTCTCAAAACTGTCCAAAATCTAAGCCAGGGGTGCCCAATAGGTAGATCTATCTGTAGATCTCCAAAGGAGTGCTGATCGATCCTGATGCTAGATGCTCATCACTGGGCTGAAGTGAGAATAATGTAGGTATTGAATCAGACATTATAACACATGTTATGAGTTAAGGTAGAGAGTAAGATATCCAGTTTATACAGGTGAATATTTTTAGAGTTTTCAGTCTAGGGAGATCACTTCATTTGAAAAGTAGCTCATGAGACAAAAAAGCCTGGACACCCCTGAATCTAAAGATTCTTTGGTTCATAGGTGAAACAGTGGCGATGAAGAAACTCTTCAACTCACAAAAAGTCGTATTTTCTTTGCAACATTTCACCAAGGTCTAATAAAAAACACTGTCATTCAGTGAAGGTATTTGTTTGTTTTTTTTTCCTCCTTGAAATATGTTTTTAATATATTACTTTTGTACTTTGCTATGTTTGGTTGTCGTGCTTCGCTCCCGATGCTGCACAACTTATAACAAAGTGAGTCAACAGGGATATTTATTTCTATAAAAATGTCACATTTTATTACTTTAATGGCACTATTGCTACTCTGAAAATCCTCTTACACACCGCGGCTGGTGTGTGTGGGTGAGTTGGATGAGCGTCTCCTGTCTGGATCGTCTGGAAAACTGTCACAGGGGACAGAAGGAGGAATGGTGAGGGGGCAGGGAAGCAGCGCCAGGTTTGACATTGATCCTGCCCGTATGCCGCGGTGCCGTTGCATGACTCACTCACTTGCAGCGGGGTGTGGGCCAAGGCCTGCGTGGGTGTGCATACGTCTGTGTGTGTCCGGAGGTGTGAGAACCAAAAGGGTTTTTTTTTTTGTGTGTGTGTGCGTGAAATGCTTAACCTCATTTGTGGATGAGCCTGTATCCAATTTGCTTTTCGATGCCTCTTTTTTTTTTTCATCATCTCCTGTGTCTCCCATGAGCTTCGATGCTCTCTGTCTTCTGTGGATATTGGCTTTCCCACATGTCTGGATAAATGTTATCACTTAAGGTTGGAAAAACCAAAGCTTTAGGGTGAAGGTTTCCAGAATGTATTTCTAGGAAGGGGCAGATTTAATTTAGTTAAAATACCTCAGGGCAGAGTACTTCTGCTGTAGTGCTGAGCTGTATAATGAGGAGGCATTACATCTTAATTAAGGGCATCAGAGCCGCTTAGTTAATCTCATAATGTAGATACCTGTGGGATTATTTCAGATTTGCTTTTGTTTAAATATATATGAACATTTCGGATGCAATTCACGTGTCAGAAATTTGGTCAAATATGATTTCTGTTTAGCAGCAGCTTTGGAAAGAGAAATGAAACGATTAGCAAGATGAAGGAGGAGACAGATACATGTTTATTTGTTGCTTCAGAAGAATATTTTGAAAAGAAAGGGGGAGCAGTGGAATGGTGAGGTTACAAGGAGCACAAGTGGTGAAGATGCAAGATTTTAGGTACTGAAGATCAACTGTTAGAATAGAGTGGAGTCAGGATGGAACAACTGGAGAAAAGAGTCAGGAGTGATCTGAGATAGAAGAGAGTCAGCTAAGGTGGAGGGACAGGTTTACAGGACAGTGGAGA
>JAFBJS010054553.1:57011-88396 GCA_016785265.1 Paraplagusia blochii | reverse complement strand
GAGATGGAGCTACCAGGTAGGAGACAAAGAGGAGATTGATGGATGCAGTGAGGGAGGACATGGAGGTAGTTGGAGTTAAAGTAGAAGATACACAGGACAGGGGGAGATGGAAATTGTTGACTTGCTGTGGCAACTCCTGACAAAGGGACAAGCCGAAAGAAGAAGAAAAGAAGAATAAAGTACAGCAGCAATGTTGCCATCTAGTGATTTTAATTTCATATACAGCCTTTTTTTTCCCAAATCCATTTTAGATCACGCCTCATTTATGCAGGTATTGCATTACCGGCTTTTCTTTAAAAAATATATATATTATTACAGATGTTAATATTGATTAGTATTAGGCTGAAAACTTCAGTGGACTGATGAACACAGAAATGTCTTTACTTGTGTCAACAAAACTGCTGTGGACAATATCCTGTTGCTGCTGATGCTGATGCTGATGCCCTGTACCTGCTGCTGTTGTTGTTGTTGTTGTTGTTTGCCAGGTGTTTCATTATGTGGGAAATGAGCCTGGGAGTGATTTTTCTCCATCAGTGTGTGATGATGTAGTGCCATCCCTCAGAATAGGATTGAGGAGAGTCACCGTGTTTTCTGAGTCACTGCGCTCCCACTCTTGTCCCGTGTGTGTTTGTGTTTTTGTCAAATAGGCTCCAGCTTCATTTCATCCTGTTGTGTCTGTCCGTGTGACTCGTTGGTAAATCTACGAAACCAATTCCCTGGATAAATGAGTTCATTTTCTCCCTAACATATATCCCTGATGTGGTAGTTGGACACACACATCAGCACCATGGGGAGATGTTGATGGTCTCTGGTCTCCCCTGGTTCTCCTTCTCTGACTATATATACTGTATACACTACGTCCATCTGGTGTTTCACAGCTCCGAGGAGCCTGACTGGATCAAAAGGTCAGTTCTTCTTTAAGCTTTTATTTTTATATTTCATACAAACGGCGTTAATTTTCATTTCCTTCATCCTGATACGTATCATTTTAACCAGGTTCTGACCGTAAAGCTCAGCGCCTTTCTGCATGGAAATGTATCCATAATTGTTGTTTTTATGCTGGCTCTTAACAGGCTTTTGTATACAAATGACTCATCATATATCTGTTCTTCTCAGGAAGTGAAATACATCTAGATGTCATTCCGTTTGTACCGCAGTCACAAAATAATCACAATTTCAGTCTAAAGAGAGAAAAACAAAGGGAGATAATATTGACATTAACAGTGTTAAACCTTGTCATATGTTTCATCAGAGGCAGAGACAAAAGTGAATGCAGCCCAAATGTTCACGCCCTCTGAAAATGACATGGCTGTCATGGGAACAGGAAGAATTCTGACTTCTTTTTAAAAAAAACCCACATCTCATTCCTGACTTTTAATTCAGGTCTGTGGAGCTCTCTCTCAGTTGACACATAAAGAAAATCCATGTTTGACCAGAGGGGGGCAGAACAGCTCTCTCGGGTTCAGAAGAGAAGGTTCATGACATGAGTTTTCATCAATAAGCAGTCCAAGAAAAATAAAAAAAACCCTTTAGTTTTATGCAATATCTTCCATAACATTATATTTTTTTCATTTGTATTGCAGGCAGATTATTAGTTATTACATTTAGTGTACTGTTATTTGGCGTCCAGCAGAGGGGGTTTTCTCTGTGCCACTGTGTTCTAAAAGCATAAGCACTGACATTGAGCAGCATAACGTTCATAAATGATTGAAAACTTCAGTGTCTTTCTATAAGCTAGTATTAACCTAAAGAGTAAACCATAAGAATGGAAAACTACTCAGCGTTGTGTGACAAAAGATGGAAAAATACTGTAGCGAGACCACAGGTCGGAACGACCCTGCAGTTGGGGAACAGAACAAACTTTTAAGGATCTTGATAAAGTATTATAATTTAGTTTCAGCAACGGCCACGGAAAAGAGCTTATCCGAAAAGGAGAAACCGTACTACAAAACTCTTAAAAACCTGGATCAGGGACAGATCTACTTTGCATTTAGGCTTTACTCATCAGCAAAGTACACACATGCTGATGAGCTCAGCCTAAATGTCTTCTCCTTCTTTTGCTCTGGTCAAATAACACGAGGGATCTGACGAACGCAGAGGGAATTCAGCAGAATAACATAAGGATAATGGTTTAGTTCTATTGATTCTTAAGCTTTCAATTCTGTAACGATTATCCAGACAGAATTAGTTCAGTTTGGCTCAGATGTGTGGATTTTCATATGATCCTAACATGCTGCTCTTCACCATCACTTCCTCTCCTCAGAGAATGTAACTAAAAGTCAAATGCTAATCATGACAGATTGGGGTCATTCATATCGGAAGGGCTGGTTGGCCTTTGTCACAGACAATGATGGTGTTGATGAGGCTCCATACAAGGCTTCACTGTCAGCTCGGTAAGTGCCTCATCATCTCCTGTTGCCAAGTGTTACATGGAAACTCTTTGGTAGAACAGAGAGAGAAAAAAAATGAAATAAACATGTCAGGGTTGTATTTATAAAAACAATATTTTTATGGAAATGAAACCTTTAATAGTCCTGGTCCTGGTGAATCCTGTTGAATGTTGTTGCTAGTGCATCAATGTCAGGTAGACTTCATGGGAGGTGGACAGTTTTTTCACCTTTAGTTATTTATTAGCTCACTAACTAACCCACCATTCTTTTTTAGCATTAATTTATTTCAAGTGGTGTTTGTTTGGTAACAGTTTAATCTTTAACTTTTTCTATTCCTCTGTTTGTTATTTTTTTATATTATTTTCATAATTCTCCAGGTATTTGTTTGTTTTTTCCTGGTTTATTCATAATAAACTGTTATTATTCCAGTGAAATTATCATACACTGTCCTCTGTACAGTGATTTAAAATAATACAACTTTTAACTGTAACTATGTTATAGCTCAGTTTTTTTTGGGGGGGGGCTTGTTTTCATAGAAACCAGCTGAAAGTGCAATTAAATCTCTGTGTCATTTCTGCTCTGCTCTTCTGGTTGCCACAGGAAACCTGCACTTCTGGGTAAAAAAGATGCAAACACTCAGAGTTAGAGTGACACACACACACACAAACACTGTCACTCGATCATTTATTGTCGGTTCCTTTTAAAAGTCAATAGTCCCCACACAGGTATCTCCAGAAATAGGCCGAGGCTCAAACATGTCAACAACAGGACAGGAGACAGGAGACAAGTTCTAACAGCTTTAGTAGAAACTGGTTGTAATCAGTTATGATCTAACTTTGACTTTAAGGAAGTTTATTCTGTTTTGAGGGCGCGTTTTGTGACATTTTTTCCATCTTTGAACTATTTTAGTAGTTTTTTTGGGGTTGTTTTTTATTCATTTTTGAGCCAGTGTTATGTTATACAGTAGAAGCTTTAAAGATTAGCTACCGCTGCTGGGTTATTCTGTTATCTCCTTGTATCAACAGGATTACCAAGATTACGTTAAATGGAAGTGTTTGTAATGACCTTAAGAGATAAGATGTAATTCGTTCCAGGGGATGTTTCTCATGACATTCACATTCTGACAAGCCGACTATAATCCTGTGGAGACAAATAGAACTTGTCTCCTTGCTGCTGTTGGTCGTCCTTTCTGGGTGAGAATCACCTCCTCTGTCGATCACCCTGAAGTTTCTTACTTTCTTTTCCCAGTCTGGGTGATCAGAGTCCTTCCTCAGGGCAGGGTGTATTTTTCTGCTACTGCATCTTGTTTTAATGCATTTGTAAAGTGCCTCCAGATCTTCTTTTCTTTATGGCTTGTCACTTTTTTCAGGGGTTGCCAAAGCTGGTCAACAGTTTCCATCTCCCCCTGTCCTCCCTCACTGCATCCATCAATCTCCTCTTTGTCTCCTACCTGGTAGCTCCATCTCTAGGATCATTCTTCTACCAATGTCTCCACTGTCCCTCCTCTGAACATGTCCAAACCATCTCAATCTGTCTTCTCTAGCTTTGTCTCCTAACCCTTCCTGTCCGTGTTGTCCCTCTAATCACCTAATTCCTGATCCTGTCTTCTGCCTGTTCCTATTGTCTCTAAACCATACATCATGGCTGGTCTCACAACTGTCCTTTAACCCTTTCCAGAAGTCCCTTGAGCTGTCGATCACCCTGAAGTTTCTTACTTTCTTTTCCCAGTCTGGGTGATCAGAGTCCTTCCTCAGGGCAGGGTGTATTTTTCTGCTACTGCATCTTGTTTTAATGCATTTGTAAAGTGCCTCCAGATCTTCTTTTCTTTTTGGCTTGTCCCTTTTTTCAGGGGTTGCCAAAGCTGGTCAACAGTTTCCATCTCCCCCTGTCCTCCCTCACTGCATCCATCAATCTCCTCTTTGCCTCCTACCTGGTAGCGCCATCTCTAGGATCATTCTTCTACCAATGTCTCCACTGTCCGTCCTCTGAACATGTCCAAACCGTCTCAATTTGTCATCTCTAGCTTTGTCTCCTAACCTTCCTGTCCGTGTTGTCACAGTTATCACCTAATTCCTGATCCTGTCTTCTGCCTGTTCCTATTGTCTCTAAACCATACATCATGGCTGGTCTCACAACTGTCCTTTAACCCTTTCCAGAAGTCCCTTGAGCTAACAGTTGGTATGATATGACACTATAAACGAATAAGTTAATTTGATTTTAAAAGTTTTGTATAGCTTTTATTTGGATTCATCACATTCTCCTGATTGTAAATATTATGTTCTGGGAACAGTCCACCAGCCTGGGCACAAAACAGTAGGTTGTTGTTCCCCTCCTCAGCAGCCAGGATGACTGCGTTGAGTCCAGTATCTACAATAGTGTTTGCAGGGTTTGAAAAAGAGTCAGTGACACAAAAGCATTGGTAATGCATATACAGTGTTGGAGTTTATTCAATAAATACTTCATCTTCCTGCTAGACCACCTTGCTGAGGTACGTCCCAGCCTTATACAGTGGTGTAGTCTGTGCAAATTACAAGCATCAAATAAAAAATAAATTACAATGATTGTTAATCGTGCTACAGTGCATTCGGAGGTTTTTATAAATATAACATCCAGCATCTAGATAGAGTTTTTCCCCTGCGACCACAAGAGTGATTTGCTTCTTTGAATGATAGATATACAGTATGCAGTTTGTCTGATAAGAACTTTCAACGAGGATACGACAATAAAAGGATACTTTGGTGACCTCAGGTGGACACTTTACTGCACTACAGTCACTGTGATCTGAGGTAGAAACTACATTTACCGGTTGGTTTCTTCTTCTGCCATGTATGTTGGTGTGACATCATGATAACTTCATGAAGATAAGTTAAAGCCAAAAGCCATGAATTTCAACAAACATGATCGAAATTGAGCACAAAAAGCAGCAGAGAGTTGATAAAATACATGAGTTAGAACCAGATGAAACAAGAATTTGGTTAAAAAAATAAATTAAATAGGAGTTAGGTGTTGGCCCTGGGAACTAAAAGTTAGACAAAAATATAACAAAATGATTTATTTGAGATGTTTTAAACTATGTTATTATTGAATTATTTTATGGGGAAGTGGTGGCCAAGTGTAAAACTTCATGCTTTGCTGCAACCACTTAATTTTCAGTGCAGCTGTATTTTTCAATAAGTTACAAAATAAATAATAATTAACGTGGACAATAAGTTAACACTTCACTGACTGCGGAATGAGATCACAATAGAGACTGAAGGACACGTTGACCTTCTCCTGTTGTTATTCATCTTTATACGGAGCTGCAGCAGTTTCTGATTATTCCCTTTTTCACAACAGAATAAAACATCTCTGTTCGTTCTGTCCACAGTGACATTACACTACTTACTTGAAGCTGCTGGAATTGGGGGGTGGAGGTGGAAACATCTTCTGCATTTAACAACAGAACAATCAGAATAACCTGCACTACTGCTTGTCAAACATCTGTTTATCCTGGGGCATTCAAAGCTTTTCAGTGAGTTATTTTCTCCCAAGATGCAGTTTTAATTTATATGATTGTCTCGACCCTTAAAGGCACATACGTGACCCTGGGATAGACTGGACTGGGACCAGATTGTAAGATTGTACGGTCAAATCATCTCTCGAAGATTTAAATACTTCCTCATTATTCCCACAAAGGTTTATCTTTAAATGAAATCATTCTAAATCACCTTTTAAATCTCAATACAAGTAAAAAGTAATTATTTATTTTGGTGACTATAAAAAGTGTAGTCTGATTCAACTGTTTTTTTTCCTAAAACTCCTCAACCTTCCTCCGCCTTAGATCGGGTGCTGCATACCGCTAGGTTGATGGAATTACGGTGTGGTCCTCCACTGCCTCCTGCTGCTGGTTTTCAAGATGTCTCTTATATTGTCTTTTTTTCTGATAGTCTTCAGTAATTTCAGCAACAGTCTTTCCCTTAGTTTCCGGCAGGGTCAGGCCCTGGAAAATAGCAGACAGCAGACATACCACCAGGAAAGGAAGGAAGCAGTAGTCGCCTAAACCCTTGACGATGAAGGGAAACAACATGCCTACCAGAAACAGGCTAATCCACATAAAAGAACCAGCAACCATGTAGGCTGCGGGTCGAGCTGCCTGGTCAAAGATTTCTGCAGGTAGGATTCCTGTCACCCCAGCAGGGCCCAACCCAAAGCTAAGAATGTAGGCATACACACAGGCCATACTGAGGAAGGGCATCCCACCAACCCCACGGCTGCGTAGGTTCAACGCAACGGTGAAGACTATAATCCAGCAACACATTAGACTGTACCCCCCAATCAGGAGGTACCGGCGTCCCACGCGCTCAATCAGAACATTACTCAGTATAGAGGCTGTTAGTTCAGACGCCCCGGTACCGATGGTTGCGTACTGGATATCATTCTGGGGGATACGGGCTTCAATAAAGATGTAATAGGCGTAGAAGTAAATGGAGTCGTTGCCACAAAGCATCATGGCGCTACTGGCGGCCATGACGGTTCTCAGCTGAGGTCTCAGACTGGCATTTTTAAGTAAGGACATAAGGGTCAAGGAATCACCGTTGGATTTTATCACTTGCTGCTGTTGTTCTTGAAGCATCTCCTCTATCTCTAACGCTGGTAATTCTCCTCCGCGAAATCTGGTCAGTGCTTTGATGCAGGCCTCTTTGTCTCCACAGTCAATCAGCAGGTATCTGGGACTTTCTGGAAACCACGGAAGAGTGAGCACCTGGAAGAGTGCCGGCAGGGCATTGCTTGCAAGTAAGTAGGTCCAGAAAGGCTCTGAACCCAGCACCTCAGTGAGTCCAATAACCTGGCCAATAAAAATGCCAAATGCGGTGAAAACAGCCGAGGAAAAGGCCACGGCCCCTCTGAGGTGTTTGGGGGCACTCTCTCCAAAATACATCGGCTGGATGTTCATGCTGACGCCTGAGTTGATCCCCACCAGGAGTCGAGCTATGATGATCATCTCATAAGACTTGGCCAGCCTGCAGGTCAGTATAAGAACAGCAGCAACAAACAAGAAGACATTGTTCACCAGCAGAGACTTTTTCCTCCCCAGGTGGACAGCCATCGGTCCGGCCAGCAGAGCTCCAACCAAACCTCCCAGTGCGAAGGTGGAGACGACCAGAGACCAGATCAGAGTCACTGTGTTGGCCTGCAGAGTGGTACCCCATCGCTCCGTGTAGGTATCATTAATAAAGGCCTGGATGTAGTTGCTGGGAGCGTTGATGATGGAGATGTTGTAGCCGTATTGAAAGGTGCCTCCAATAGCTGCACAGAAGACGGTCAGTGCGAGGGTTCTATTATTTCCTGCCGGTCTGCTGGAGCCTTCTGACCGTGTATCATCGGAGGATGCCATCGCCGCAAAGACTGGTTCCAGCTGTAAAAAAAAAAAAAAAGAAAAACATTAAATGTGAAAGATTTTCTGGATCTGGTCCTTTGGCCGCTCGCCTTTTAACGAGATAAAGTTAACCTGTAACTGTAATAATGGCACTGCATAGTGGTTTAATACTTAATGAAGTAATTTAAGCGGTATTTTAAGCTTCACTGACCGCACGCTCATTCTCCTCGGTTGTCTTCACTGCAGGTGTCACAGCTTATATAGTCCCTCGGTTTGGTCTCTCAGGTGTTTTGCCGCAAGCATTTCCGCCTCTAGTTACGTCATAGGACCAACCATAACCAATAAAAGGGTGTTATATGTTGTATCATTATGATTGTTTACTAACAAATACTACCCGTATGAGTGGGTAAAAAATATAAAAACTTCGAAAATATAGACGCGTATCGAACACGACGATATGGAAATTAGCCTGTGATGTCAAACTGAGGGCTTAAGATTCCTCAAAATCTTATCATCCGTCGCCATGCAGACGCAAAGCGCTGTAATTGGTTGAAACCTGACGTCGGCTTTCGTCATTGAATTGCGACAACAGCCGTTGCAGCCAAGTGGAAACATGTATGTAAATGTGTTATTTTCTAGTTATTATTCAGCATTCTCGGTTTTCTTAATCGTATAAAACTAGCATTAAAAGAAACGAATATATTCAGTACACCGTTTAAAAATGGTCAAGGAGCAAAAGTAGGACAAAATAAAACACGATAAAGAAATGGCTATTAGCTTTTTGGCTAGTGCTAACGTCGCCGAATGGTTACCGCTAATAGCGATTTTATTCATTTTGTTTCCAACAATTAGATGTTCATCAAAGGACCACGTATAGTGTTATGCAAAGTCGTAACGATCCTTCTGCAGCTTTAAATCAATCACGAGTATTCATGATTAATTGTGAATAAAATCAGGTGTTATTAATCATAGCTCCGTTACTGCCCTCCACAATGCTAATTAAATATTAGGGGTTTCATTGCAAAAAATGAGTGAAATCATTGGAGTATACAGTATGTGAAAAATTATTTTAATAATTATTAATAATCTTGTCATTAATGAGACAAACAAATGAATGGAAAGGGCTGTTAAATAATGTCGTCTTTCTTCACAGCTAGAAAAACCTTTCTTTACTACCTACTTTTTTAATTCAAACAGTTAACGAATATTTTTGCTGTTTGACCGTTTGATTGTGCAAGTGTTCAATTCCTGGCTGTGAACTATAAACGTAAATATCAGAATTTCATAGAATGACATTTTTCAGTTTATGTTGACCTGAATTCTTGTTCAATACTATATAATTAACTATATAATATATACTATATAGTATATGAAAATATTTGTAAACTAATAGGCTTTACAAATTATTTTCTCCTGACTCTTGTGATTGCTGTTTGTTAACTAAAACAATTTGCTAACATTGAATTCAAGAAATGGATTAATCTTTATTTTTGCACAAGGTTTGCTTTGTGGTAATATCCTTTGTTGTCCGATTAGGGCACCTTCTCCAACAAAGAGGAAAGAGGAGGACAAGAGTAAGCAGCGAGGTAAAGAGAAGTCCACAACCACAAAGGAAGGTGGTGACAAAGACCGTGGTCGTGACAAGAATCGTACACGGCGCAGTGCCTCCACTGGCAGCAGCAGGTCAGGTGTTGATTTCTAAAAACGATTATAAAGTCCACTTTGATTTAGAGTCAACTGATTTTTTTTTATTTTGTGTGTGACATTCTTCAGGTCCAGCTCGAGCTCCAGCAGCAGCTCTAGCTCTGGATCTTCAAGCGGCTCAAGCTCTGATTCCAGTCACTCTGGATCATCAAGTTCCCGCTCCTCATCGTCGTCCTCGTCTTCTCCAAGCCCTACCCGTCAACGTCATAATAACAGAAGGCGCTCCCGTTCAAAGTATGGAATCTTTGAAATGATGAGTTTGGAAATGTCTCACTTTACACACTAAACTTGTCAGCATATAAACACACAGGTTTTTACTCAGGAAACTGCTTATTTTGGAGTTGGTTAAAGGTTCTCCAAAACCAGCCATTAGACAGAAACTAAAACATCTTTAATCAAAAGTTAGAGAAGTGACTGGTAATAGTTAACACTACTTTTACTGGATTGATTCCCGGGGTTTGATTGTTGGGGACAGTTAACCGCACATTTGTTGTTAACACAAGAATTTACTAAATAAAGGATCAGTAAACTTCAATTTGATTTATTTTAGGTAGCAAAACAATAGGTAAAATCTTTAGATCTCTGTTAATGAACTAATAATTAATATTTTAACTCACAGGTGTAACTTAAACATAACTTTCAAGAAACATTTTTCATTGTTTACCCATTGAATTGAATATGTTTGTTATCATAGGTCCAAATCAACGAAGAAAGACGAGAGAGAGCGACGGCGCAGGAGCCCCACACCGAAACCTACCAAAGTGTATCTGGGCCGACTGACCAGGAACGTCATCAAGGTGGAGGCAGACGTTGTTCTCTGGAACTTGCTGAAAGTTCTCTGCTGGACCCAGGGGTGCGGAGTGACCAGTGAGTGTTTTCTGAATGTTCTCCATATTTGTCTTCGCAGGACCACATTCAGGAGATCTTCTCCACTTATGGAAAGATCAAGATGATCGACATGCCTATGAACCGCACGCACCCCCACTTGTCGAAAGGCTACGCCTACGTCGAGTTTGAGACGGCCGACGAGGCAGAGAAGGCCCTCAAACATATGGATGGAGGTACAGATCTGTTCATCATCTGTTGCAACTTTGAGCCAATGTCAAATTGTAGTTGCTGTATTCTATGGTAACCATGGGTAACTTACTGTAAATTTAAAGTAGGTTTATTTAGGTTTTTCTTTTAGTTAAGCCCACGATTCCTTCCTAAAAAAAAATCAAATTCCATTTTTTTCCTTTAGGCTTGCCCCTTTTTTCAGGGGTCAACAATTTTTATGTCCGCCTGTCCTCTCCATCTTTTTCTCTGACTCCAACTACCTCCATGTCCTCCATCACTGCATCAATCTCCTCTTTGTCTCCTACCTGGTAGCTCCATCTCTAGGATCATTCTTTTACCATTATATCCACTGTTCCTCCTCTGAACATGTCCAAACCATCTCAATCTGTCTTCTCTAGCTTTTTCTCCAAACCATCCTGTCTGTGTTGTCCATCATCACCTCAGTCCTGACCCTGTCCATCCTTTTCTCTCTCATCCTCGTGTCTTTAATCCATCCATCGCGGCTGGCCACCTTAGCTGAGACTCTTCTATCACAAAAGAAACTTGAATTTCTATTAAAATCTCTAAAATTTAAGGTTTAGCTAAAATAAACTATAGTTGTTCCTACACTGGCTTTGAGCTGTTTTTCTTGTGACTTCTGTTTATTTGACACTTTTATATAACAGTTTGAACTAGAACCATGATTTTGCAGTTATTCATTTTAATTCTCTGTAAATATCCAGGTCAGATTGATGGACAGGAGATCACGGTCACCGCGGTCCTCACTCCTATAGTGCGTCCTCCTCCTCGCAGACTCTCTCCTCCACGCAGGATGCCTCCCCCTCCACCAATGTGGCGTCGTTCACCTCCCAGGATGAGGAGAAGGTCAAAAGAAAGAGCAGCAGCTCTGCTGTTCGTCCATGTATTTGTGTGCACTTGTAGGTTTTGTGTGAACTGACATCTTTTCCCTCTGGTACAGATCCCGGTCTCCACGGCGCCGCTCTCCGGTCCGTCGTAGGTCTCGTTCGCCCGGACGTCGTCGCCATAGGTCACGATCCAGCTCCAACTCTTCCCGTTGAGAATTTGTAAACTCTCCTCTTCTCCCTCATCCTCTTCCTCCCGAGTGTCTAAATCTATGTTTTTATTTTCATCTATCTTAAAATTTTCGGTTAAAAAGAAATGTCTCTGTCAAAGAGAGTGGACAAAGTCATCAGTTCAACTTGGTTTGTTAATTGAAGTCCAGGTGTGAGTGACTTCCAGAGTCCAAGCTGTTTTACCTCCACTGTAACCTGTTTCTCCTCATCTTTTCACATGTTGACTCCATAGACTGGAGTCATTTTTACTCTTCTCCTTCTGAGGTCCAGCAGCTCAACCTTCTCAGTATCAAGACACTGATGTTTGTATCAAAAACCTTGACTCTCCAACGTTTGGCTGAACTTTATTAAATCCTGTGTTTTGACAGTTTTGTCTGTTTCTTTTTTTTATCACCTGAGAACTTTGAAGCAGTTGAACATGACCTATTGGCTAATGTTTTTTTTCATTTTGTCTGTTTTACCACTACACTGTTAAGATAACTAATCATTTTCTCAATGTGTTTTTTGTGTAGATTATTTACATGTTATAATCACTGTGGTCAGTTGTTTTCTTGTTGGCATGTTTCCTTTTTTTTTTTCACAATTTTGGACTTTGAACGACTTGATTGAAAGGGCAGTGGTGGCCTCGAGGCTAAGGAACTGGAGTTGCATCCACCAGCTGCCAGTTTACCACTGAGGTTAAATGCAGTTGTAATAGGTAATTGTTGTGGGTCGCTATGGTTAAAGATGTCTGATAACTCATCCAAAAAGTGTTAAGTTGTCAGCAACTGGACTTCTTCCAGATGTTGAAAGATGTTTTACTCCTCCATTAAGGAACTTCATCAGTTTCTGGTTGATGTCAGAGGGAACTGTAGTCGTTCTACTCCTCTGCACCACTCTCATCTCCACTGGACCAAGGTGTGAAGAGTTGTTTCAGTCACACCTTGTTGGGACAGAATCTGCTCCTGATGTCTCAAAAAAGGTGCGACCAAAAACTCTAAGAAGAAGCCCAGTTATTGTACCATTACATTTTTGGATGTCTGATAACTGTAGTTTAGTTTATGTAAAGTAGCCAAAAGGTTAGCTTTCATCTGTAGTCTTCTGGCCATGATGTAAAAAGGAACACACCAGCATATACAATCCAAAATACATATGCAAATACTTATTGTACAATTAAGAAAGAACATAAAATCACAAAATTACATTTGACCATTGTATTAAAACATCACGACAGGCTCTTCTTCTAGTGTTGGCAGCTCTAGATGTTGATAAGCCACGTTCTCAATTTTTTGTTAAGGTCTTGTTTTAAGCCGTTTACCCTCCTTAGGTAATGGGTTTTTCACAGGGCTATTTCTTTGGAGGATGTACTTTGCCAGAGGTTCTGGAATCAAACTATTCAGTTCTATAAACCAATTTTAATGCTCCAAATGCTTAGACTGTCCCAGTTTAAAATGCTGCATTTATTTTGAAAATGCCTAGGTTTTTAAGAAGAAGAATTATTTATTTTTCACCCCCAAGGGGGAAACACAGTTTTTACAGTAGCTCGAGAGCAATAACATATAATAGGAATAATAGTTGAAAACACTCCAGAGGGGAGAAAAAGTGAGAACGAGTACGAAAGACAGAAGAGCTACTGTAAACAGCCGCTGCTCGTGCAGCGCCATCTTGACTATATATCTATGCTTAGGTTTTTATCACAAAGTTTAGTTTAACTGTAACCTATTTAAGTAAGGAAAAGCTTTAAAAAATTATCTCAAAAGGTGCGGGATAATGGATATGGCAATAAAAATAAAAATGGAAACGTCTTGGGTTTAATGAGCGGGGAAAAAAAATATTATCCTGCAATGCATGTATATGACCGCTAGTGGGAGCTAGAGTATTTAACACTGTCAATCTCCGCGGTCTGTTAGTCTTCTCCGTGCCACTTCCTCGACCTTCACTTCCTGGATACGGTTTTAGAGAATAACAGTCGTTCGTAGATCAGATTTATTATTTATATGTGTCAGTTGTTCAGGAAATACATCATATTTAAAACCTTTGTGATGAAGAAATCACCGATGATAACGTGATAGAGGAGAGAGAGACGGCGGCGCTGGTTATAGGAGGTGACTGATAGACTCGACTGAGTTCTCACTTAGCATTCTAGCTTCCGGCTAAAAGATTTAATTGCATAAATTAATGTTGTTTTTATCGTGTTTTATTTTACTGTATTTGCCGTCGTTAGCTCAGTGATTTTACATGAATCGAAGTGAGTCATAATGGAGACATTGATTTATTTTCTCTGTTCTCCTCCAGAGCGCCACGTCACTGATCTCCACGGAGTCAGAAAAGAAAACAAACTCAGACGGATTTCATCCGGAGACCAGACCTCCTGGTGCAGCGGCTATCACTGCGCCGGAAGAATTCACGTTACTCTCCGCACAAACATTTGGTTTAAGTCGTTATTTTCCAGCCTCCTGTAGAGGAGTCGGATTCTTAAGGTCAAGATGACGGCGTCAAACTCAGGACTCATCATGAACGTGGTGAACAGTATCGTGGGGGTCAGTGTCCTGACCATGCCCTTCTGCTTCAAACAGGTGAGTGTCCTCTCTTCTACACCCCTGGCTCCGGACTGGACTGTAGCTGCTATAAATCACCATGACCAACATGAACCCACTGGTCACAGAGTCTCAAAATAATAATGTAACACTGTACTACAGTAAGGAGATGGGTTTTTCCTTATTTATTTTGTCATTTGTCAATTTACTTTGTTTCTATTAATGTTAGTGGACGGCAGATTCCCACACTATGTCTGTAAAGAGGTGTCAGGTCTGTAAAGTCTTCGCGTCTTTTTGGTCACTGACTGGACCTCTCTGTCCTCACAGTGTGGGATCATTCTGGGGACGATGCTGTTGTTCTTCTGCTCCTGGATGACACACAAGTCCTGTATGTTCCTGGTCCATACGGCCAGTCACACCAAGAGAAGGACGTACGCTGGACTGGGTGAGTTCATTTCTTCCTTTATATGTATGTGTATATATAATTATGTATGTATATGTATATGTGTATCTATATATTTATACATTCATGTATGTGTATATAATTATTTATGTATATATACTGTATGTATGCATACACCGAGGTCAAAAGTATTTGCAAAATCAAAGAGTGATCAAATACTTATTGAGTGTATGTATACATACATTATACATGCATATACTGTATGTATGTATGCGTACATATATGCATATATATTAATTTATAATTAATATATATATGCATATATACGTGTATATGCATATGCAGACCACATACAGTTCCCACTGTTTATTAAACACATATAAATATATACATATATGTGAATATATGTATAAATATATACAAATATATGCATATGCAGACCACATACAGTTCCCACTGTTTATTAAACACATATAAATATATACATATATGTGAATATATGTATAAATATATACATATATATGCATATGCATATGCAGAGCACATACAGTTCCCACTGTTTATTAAACACATATAAATGTATATAAATGAATGTATATGTGAAGATATGTATAAATATATATTTGTATGTTTATACATATATGTACACATATAAATATATATATATGTGTGCGTGTGTGTACATACATTGCAGTCACATAGTAAAACAGTGCAGTCATAACAACGACTTACCTCAGTGTGTCAGCCACAGAAACGTGAACTTGCATCACATGACCACATGACCATCCTCGTGGCATCTGGACCGTTCACATACAGGCGGTTGATAAAGTGAACCGGTTCCAGTTTGATTTTATCAACAGAGTCACGTTTTTTATGTTTTCTTTTTTTTTTTTTCAACATCGTCGACATCTGTTCACCTCCACGTTGTTCACACTGACGTCTTTCTCTTCTGTGCAGCCTTCCATGCCTATGGGAAACCAGGGAAAGCACTGGTGGAATTGAGGTAAGAGTGGATACGGATGAGCCCTGTAAGGCAGTGGTTGTCAACCACTAATCCACGGTGCAGTAGTGTTCCACCAGATATAGTCAGGTGCACCATGGGAAATTATCTAGTTTCAGATTTTTTCGTTGTGCTGTTGTCGGCTATGGGAGCAGTGTGTTTATGTAATAAACACTCTTTACCAATAGGCGGCAGCACACTTGATTCCTCTGGATATATAACTGTGATTAGAATGACCTTAAATTGTTAATGAAGGCAGGAGTTTCTAATCTAAAAATTTCCGGCTGGTGCTGCCTGAAAAATTTGCAAAGAAAGAAGAAGTGTGTCTTGGCTCTAATGAGGTTGAAAACCATGGCCTTAAGGACACGGAGACACTTCCTGTGCTAAAGTAAATGTTTGAGTTTAAATAACAAACGTATGCAATGGACAGGTTCAACCTATAACCACCACTGTCTGCATACAGTTGGATTTGAATATAATTTAAATAGAGGGTAAGTGTCAATCTTTGTCTTTCTGTCTGTCTCTCTGTCTGTCCCTGTATCCCTGCAGTATGATTGGGCTGATGTTGGGCACCTGCATCGCCTTCTACGTGGTCATCGCAGATCTGGGTTCCAACTTCTTTGCAACCCTGTTGGGACTCAAGGTTTGTCCTCTGCTCAAACCACGACGCATTAAGTTCCAACTGAGACAGAAGTTAATTTTCACATCATGTGACGTCCACAGGTGACCTTCAGTTTCCGCGTGGTGCTGCTGATCGCCGTCTCCCTCTTCATCGTCCTGCCTCTGAGTCTGCAGAGGAACATGATGTCCTCCCTCCAGTCCTTCTCAGCCATGGCTCTCATGTTCTACACCTTATTCATGTTCACGGTAAGCAACATCCTGCGTCAGCCGCAGATGCACCACACGATTAAGTATGGCTCCACCTACAGGCCGAGTAGCATGAAGTCAAACAAAAGAAGATGATTGTCAGATTTTATTGTCTGTGTTAAAAGTAAGGATTTCCGATATTATCAGACAGATGATATTATTAGCCTGATATTAGCAGAATTCCATGGAATTGGTCAGAAAATATACTAAAAAATCCAATAACACACATCCCGGGTTAAGGCAAAGTTACTGGAATCACAGATTCTGAGACATTGAGCTCAGCTTTGGGGACAAACTGCAGCATTTATTGGTATTGGTTCATTTTGGTAATGGAAAATGAAGAGTTTGGAAAATATTGGCCAAATCGTACATTGGCAAAAGTTAATATTGGACATCCCTAGTTAAAGACTGGGGAGGTTTATGTTCTTTAAAAATAATTTCTTTAAAAAATCTTTAAAAGTTTGATGACACTGAACTACAGACGTCATAATTTTTAATTTTTTTTTTCATTGTTTTTAATTTTCATTTGTTTCACGAAAACTCATTTCTGCCTGATGTGTTTTCAGCCTGTTTGCTCTCACATGAAAACACACACACACACACACACACACACACACACACACACACACACACACACAGAGTTAATGTAATGTGATGGTGTTGATGTTCTGACCTCCAGTTCTCCTTCCACAAACATCAAACTGTGTGTTTGATGAAGTGTTTAGTTCTTTCTTAGTTAGTCTGTGTGCTGAGTGTGTGTCCGGCCTGGTTCAGCCTGGCCCAGTCCAGACCCCTGACCTTATAACACTGACGTATCTCCTTCCTTCCTTCCTTCCTTTCTTCCTCCTTCTTTTCTTCCTTCCTTCTTTCCTCTCGTCCTTCTTTGCTCCTTAATTGGACCTGTTTCTCCCTCACCCTGTCCTATCCTCTCCTTTCTCCCCTGCTCCCGCTGCTGATCCTCCACCTCCTGCTGCCGCTGCTGATGTAGATAGTGTTGTCGTCCGTGCGCTACGGCATATTCTCTGGCTCCTGGATGGAGCATGTTCACCTGTGGCGCCCCAGGGGCATCATTCAGTGCCTGCCCATAGTCGCCACAACCTTCTGCTGTCACCCGTAAGTACAGCCACCCAAACCCCAGAAGACAAGGTAACACTCCTGCCCCCTGCCCCCTGCCCCCTGCCCCATCCTCCGACTGACAGAGTGTGTTCCAGGAAACTTCACCCTCCTGAACTCCAACTCTCCCCTCCTTCCATTTACACCATGTTTTTTTTTTTTTTACCCATCATCCTCACTCCTCTCCTCTGATTCGGGTTTGGTCTGAGCTGTTGCAGATCTGTGTGTGTGTGTGTGTGGGTTTGGTGGCGGTGGTGATAGTGTAGAGGTAGTCAACCATGTGTTTTTGACCTGGTCCGACTGGAGGTGTTAAGAAATTCCAGGAGCAGGGTGTAGGAGAAACACTTCCAGACACACTCGTCTCTCATCTTGTCTCTTCCTCCTTCATTTATTTCTTTTTGTTTTGTTTTTCTTCTTTGCCCCCTGAGGCGTCAGCGTTGGTTTCCTCCTCCTCTACCTCCGTCCCCCTCATTTTTTCTCGTCTCTCATTTGGTTCGGGCTGTAACCCACCAACATCCCCGTCCCTCCTCCTTCCCCCCTCAGATGGTGCTGTCCTCCTTCAAACACGGGCTGCTCAGCGGCCTGTGGGTGGAGCAGGTCATTCTGGTGCGTTTGGAGGGTGTGTGTCGCTGTCTCCCCATCTGTGGGCTGGCCTTCGCCTGTCAGTCGTAAGTACTGTCACCCCTCTTCCTTCTCGTCCTCCTCTCTGCCCTCCTCTGCAGAGTCAAATCAAATCACTAGAAACAGAATTAATTCAGAAAATTAGAAATGATCCAGAATGTAATTCCTGCATCTAGAATCTGGTCACATGTCACCAACCTTTTGTTTTTTCATGCACCGGTCGTTAAATTGTGGCAGATAAATACCCCTTAATAAAAATCAATTTCCGGTGTTCTGAAGTATTTTCCTACCCATAAAATCTTCCTACCCGAACTAACAGTGCATGCACACAACAAGGATTTCTCAAGTGCACACAGCCTATAATTTTCTCCTACCAGACCGGTATAAAAAGTTAGAATCTTGTATCAATGACTCTGCGTCATTTTGAGTTTATTGTTGTTGTCTTCACTGATAAAATATTTCCTAATCAAATATAGTTGCATTATTGATGATACAATCCTAGCCATTCTATTGGTCAGTTCTGTTGTTGATATGGGTATGGATCACGTGTTTGTCTGCGCCCTGTCTTGAAGTAGTGACGACAGTTAGCTCAGGACGTCTGTCAACCAGGGTTAACTATTTTACCCACAACACTCTTCCACTGACACATATGATCTGTTTAGAGGACAATGTAACAGTAGACGGGGACGCAGTCTCCTTAATCAGTGGACGACCCATAAAACCCCACCACCCACTAGGGGCAGAGTTTTGTCTCTAATAAAAAGGAGAATGAATGTATAAAAGTGAAGACATAGCTTTAGGAGGAAAGTTGAGTTCTCTGTGGTTCCATCTCTTACCTCAGGTGTGATGGTGATGTTAGGTCTTCAGATTCAAAGGTTCATGGGTCGGTGTTTGCCTAAACCTTTCCCCCTCCTCATTTTACCCTTCCCTGTTGTCACCATCCTCTGTTCATCTTTGGTTTCGTTCTGTTTCATCTACTGGGGAAAATTTAGGGTCAATTTAGTCTCTCTACCTCAACTATCTTACCACCGCTGCCATGACATCACTTCCTGCTGCTCTCACCTTCTCACCCATCTTTGATTTAAAAAGAAAAAAATAAATCAAATAATGTTATAAATTTTTGGGAGTGTTGTGATTATGTCTGACGTGTGAGAAACTGTCGCATCCATGTGTGTGTCACGTTAATTTGTGCCTAAAAGTTCACTTTGCCTGCATTAAAATGAGACCATGACTGAAAATTAATTAAAAAATGTTTTAAAAATAAGTTAAATTAAAAGTATTGTCTGAAGATTTCACAATATTTGTCTTTTTTAAGGAATAAATTGTCAAAAACAGCAGTTACACAAACAACCTTCATAAAGGTCCACACATGAATGTGACAACAGTATCAGTGTGTGTTGTGTGTGTGTGTTGCACAGCTGCGGAGCATGTGTGTTATTATTTTGGGTGGGGGCGGGGCTGCTTGTCTCTCACAGTCAGGTGCTGCCCACCTACGACACGCTGGACGAGCCGTCCGTCAAACGCATGAGCACCATCTTCACCTCCTCCCTCAATGTGGTCACCATCTTCTACATCACTGTGAGTGTACGGTGGCGACACCATCACCAGTCATGTGACCATGTGTCTCTGTCCGTGTTGTCCCTCAGAAAACTCGTGCAGCAGTGTGTTAGTTGAATGAGTTCATTCATTTATTTATTTTTTGTTTGTTTTCATTCGTCCGTCAACGAAGGTGGGCTTCTTCGGCTACGTCAGCTTCACTGAGAACATCGCAGGGAACGTACTCATGAACTTCCCCTCCAACCTGGTGACGGAGATGATCCGTGTGGGCTTCATGATGTCTGTGGCGGTGGGATTCCCCATGATGATCCTGCCCTGTCGACAGGCCATCAACACCATGGTGTTTGAGCAGCAGGTGAGCTCCACCTTCACTCTACACCTGCTGTGAATGTGGTGTAAATGGACCAGAACCACTGTGGTGTGAAAGGTGTCAAACTACAGGAAAAGGACAAGTGGAGACAGTGGAAGAGACTGAGGAGAAGAAGAGAGTGGAGTCAGGATGGAACAACTGGAGAAGAGAGTCAGGAGTGATCTGAGATAGAAGAGAGTCAGCTAAGGTGGAGAAGAAGGTTTACAGGACAGTGGTGAGACCAGCCTTGATGTATGGACTAGAGACACTAGGAATAGGTAGAAGACAAGAGGCAGAGCTGGAGGTGGCAGAGTTAAAGATGCTGAGGTTCTCTTTAGGAGAGACAAGGATGGACAGGATCAGGAATGAGGTGATTAGAGGGACAACACAGAGAAAAAGTTAGAGGAGACAGATTGAGATGGTTTGGACATGTTCAGAGGAGGGACAGTGGATACATTGGTAGAAGAATGATCCTAAAGATGGAGCTACCAGGGAGGAGACAAAGAGGAGATTGATGGATGCAGAGAGGGAGGACATGGAGGTAGTTGGAATTGTCTGACACTTTTGTTTGTTTCCGTCCTCACAGCAGAAGGACGGGACATTTGCTGCTGGTGGATACATGCCTCCTTTGCGCTTCAAAGTTATTACCCTGTGCATCGTGTTTGGAACCATGTTGGGAGGCATCCTTATTCCTAATGGTAAGTGTGTGTGTGTGTGTGTGTGTTTGTGTGTGTGTCTGTGGGTGTGTCTGTGTCTATGTGTGTGTGTCTGTGTGAGTGTCTGTGTGAGTGTCTGTGTGTGTGTCTGTCTGTGTATGTGTGTCTGTGTGTCTGTCTGTCTGTGTGTGTGTGTCTGTGTGTTGTGTGTCTGTGTGTGTGTGTGTGTGTGTGTCTGTCTGTGTGTCTGTGTGTGTCTGTGTCTGTCTGTGTGTGTGTGTGTGCCTGTGTGTGTGTGTGCCTGTGTGTCTGTGTCTATGTGTGTGTGTCTGTGTGAGTGTCTGTGTGTGTGTCTGTCTGTGTATGTGTGTGTGTGTCTGTGTGTCTGTGTGGTGTGTGTGTCTGTGTGTTGTGTGTGTGTGTGTGTGTTTGTCTGTCTGTGTGTGTGTGCGTCTGGGTGTTGTGTGTGTCTGTGTGAGTGTGTCTGTGTCTGTCTGTGTGAGTGTGTGTGTGTCTGTGTCTGTGTCTGTGTGTGTGTGTGCCTGTGTGTGTGTGTCTGCTCCATCTGGTCTGATGCAGATGTTCTCCGTGTTCCCTCCATCATGTGGTCTCCACGGTCCTGGATCGACCAGCTGACGTGGAAGCTCTGGAGAGACGAGAGGAGAAAACAAACAACCAACCAGTTGCAGACTCTTCTCCTTCAGTCAGACTCTGCTCAGTATCTTCTACATCATCCTTCTCTCTCGGACCTAGTCGATGTAACTTCACTTCCGGTTGACAAACCATCTCCACCATGGTTCTGTAGCGATCCAACTCATCCTCGTAGCTGCTGAGGGTTTTCTCTACAGCTCGGAATATTTCCTCGGCGGCGGCGGTTAATCGATCGTTGATAAATTCCCTCAACTGTCCTGGAGACATCGCTGCTTCGACGAACCAAGATTTTCCGCGAGGTTGAAGACGGCCACTTCCGGTGGGTCACACGAGAAGAGGTCCGGGTTCTTTAACGACGGACGAACTAATGTTCCTGAACGACAGCGGCTCAATGGACGAACTCGGGTTTTGCAGCCACACAGGTTCACAGTCGACTTTATCTCTAACCGGTTTTGACCCTGATCGATTTACACTGAAGTTCCCTCCATACTGGACTCTCTCATCGGGTGCGTTGACACATGAACAAGTCAGAACAAAAAGCCGTAACTCTCTGAGCGGCTGCGCATTAGGATACGAATGGACTCGGCGGATCCAACAATAAAACGATCGATGGACGGGAACAAGAGTAGGGTTTTACCCTGAGAGAGTCAGAATGTGGCCAGTTGACTTGTTGGACTCAATCTTGAAAGTTTGTTGTTCCTGTTTTGGTCTCCTGCAGATGTTTGAAGGGTGACCGTTAATGGTTCATGGACGGACAGACCTGGTTTCACCTGGGTGGAGGTCATTTCCACATCCATCCATTCTAATCACCACTTTTGCAAGACTGAGTAGTTTGACTGAAATGGATGAAGGAGGCCTATGAAGAAGGGGAAGCTGTGACAAAGAAACAATGGGTCCAGAAACTTCTCATCTGTAACATCTATCTCATCAGAAGAAGAAGTCCAGCGGTTGCCAGCTGAACTTCATGGATATCAAGACCCGAATGAAGGAGAATCTTCACAGACCTGCCTTCGTGACGACATGTGCTCGGATACAGGGTTGGAGTCTCGCTGTGTCTTGGACAGAACGTCGTCCAAACCACAGGGAAACACATCGGTCACAAAGTCCATTTGGCTTTTTGAAGGACTTTTGAAGCAAAGACTTGGACTTGTCCAACTGAGAGTCTGTGTCTGCCCGGCAGACATCTTGTCATTCGTGTTGGAGCTGTGAGAAACAAACCTTTCATTTGACGTTTCTCTGAATCCGTCCACACTGTGGACGTCCTCTTTGAGACTGGCAATTCTGCATTTATCCAAAGTGTCAAACACACAGTTTCGTCAAAACTCACCTTTTCAATGGAAGAAAAAAAAAAGAAGGTTAAAATGGAATTAAAATATGTAAAGATTGGAATAATAACATGTCAGGATGAATTTTCTAACCCTTTCTGGGAACTGTTTTTTTTTTTTTTACACATATTCATTATTTCTGCTCCTTCTCCATGAGTTCTGTGGTTGTGATGTGATGTGTCAACAGTTTCCAGCTTATTTTCTACAAAACGTCACTTCTTTTATTCTCTTGAATCCATTTTTATTCAATTAAAACATTCTGCCACTTTGTTGGTGTCAAACTCCTGGAAACTGAAATGTCTTTTTATGACCAGTCAAGTATTTGGACCTGAGTCGAACCAGGTCCACAGCGGAGAACCCTGTCGTGGGGACAGTCCAGCTCAGAGTCACTGACAAACACTGGTTTATGTCCAACCAGCCTTGGATCCTGGACCACTGCAGCTGTTCAACAGGAGTGCGGTTTCTCACTGGCGTGAACTTCCATGTGTCTCTTCAAGAGATAGTTATGGACAAAACGTTTGTTACATATCTCACACGAATATGGTTTCTCACCTGTGTGAAGACCCTTGTGATACGTCAGTCCCGAAGCGCTGCTAAATGATTTGCCACATGTCTCGCAAGAAAAGAGTTTCTCCCCCGTGTGAACTGTCATGTGCCTCTTCACGTTACTTTTAACAACAAAGCTCTTACCGCATATTTCACAAGAGTAGGGTTTCTCACCTGTGTGAAGTCTTTTGTGCATGTTCAGGTCAGATTTCTGAGAAAAACTTTTACTACAAATTTCACACGAATATGGTTTCTCACCAGTGTGACCCTTCAGGTGCGTCTTCAGGGTACTTTTCATCAGATAACTTTTACTGCATATGTGGCAAGAATACGGTTTCTCACCTGTGTGACCTTTCATGTGCTTCTTCAAGTTACCTTTTATATAATAGCTTTTACCGCAGACATCACAAGAATAGGGTTTCTCACCCGCGTGGATCATCATGTGTTTTTTTAAGTAGAATTTATGTGCAAAACATTTCCCACATGATTCACAAGAATATGGTTTCTCTCCTGTGTGCGAGCTAAGGTGAAGATTTAAATGTGAAGTTTGACTAAACCTCTTATTACAAACCTGACATGAATATGGTTTCTCTCCCGTGTGAACTCTCAGATGGACTTGTAATTCAGACTTCCTGGAAAAAGCTCTGCCACAAGTGTCACATTTAAAGGCCTTTTTCCCAGGGTTAGTGCTGTGGTCAGTGGTTGACACGCGGTCAGTTGGACTGGTGTTGTTGTCGTCTGTTGTCTGACTGACTGTTGGACTTGGACCTTGACCTTCAGCTGCAGCAGAGAGGAACTGATGGTCAGAGTCTTCTTCTTCTTCTTCTTCTTTTGCTCCAGTTAATGTGAACTCATGATCTTCCTCTCCCTCCTGACTGATGCTGACCTCCTGATGGTCTTCCTCAGTTTTGGTGGACACTGAGCCACAGTGGTCCAGACTGTGGACACTTGTCTTCATGCAGAGATGATGCTCAGAGAGACTTTCCTCCTTGAAGAGCTCTGAAAAGGTGAAGAGACACAAGAGTTGGAATAAAAAGTCTTTGAGGAGAAACAACCACTGAAGCTGTACACACCGGTGTTTGGTGGAGCCGTGACATCCATCTGTCCCTGGAGAAGATCTCTGTCTTCTTCAACCTTCACCACGGTTCCTGCTCCATCTGGTCTGATGCAGATGTTCTCCGTGTTCCCTCCATCATGTGGTCTCCACGGTCCTGGATCGACCAGCTGACGTGGAAGCTCTGGAGAGACGAGAGGAGAAAACAAACAACCAACCAGTTGCAGACTCTTCTCCTTCAGTCAGACTCTGCTCAGTATCTTCTACATCATCCTTCTCTCTCGGACCTAGTCGATGTAACTTCACTTCCGGTTGACAAACCATCTCCACCATGGTTCTGTAGCGATCCAACTCATCCTCGTAGCTGCTGAGGGTTTTCTCTACAGCTCGGAATATTTCCTCGGCGGCGGCGGTTAATCGATCGTTGATAAATTCCCTCAACTGTCCTGGAGACATCGCTGCTTCGACGAACCAAGATTTTCCGCGAGGTTGAAGACGGCCACTTCCGGTGGGTCACACGAGAAGAGGTCCGGGTTCTTTAACGACGGACGAACTAATGTTCCTGAACGACAGCGGCTCAATGGACGGTGATCGATTAAAAACTCGAACTCGTTTTTCACTTTAGCTTTATTGAAACATCATCATCGTCATCATCATCATCATCATCATCAAATGAGAATTTCCTTCCAATATTTTTGTCAAACTGTTTTGACTTGTTCTCAACATCAGGGCTGAGGGACGATTAGCGACAACAATAATAACAACAACAACAACAACAACAACAACTTTGTACCACAATCCATACAGACATGAGGCTCAGTGTTTTCAAACATTTAGCAACAATGTTTATATATATGTATGTATGTATGTGTGTGTGTGTGTGCGTGTGTGTGTGCGTGCGTGTGTGTGTGTGTCCACCATGATGTTCTTCACCAGGTCCACAGTCATGGGGACAGTCCAGCTCAGAGTCACTGACAAACACTGTTTCATGTCCAACCAGACTTGGATCCTGGACCACTACAGCTCTTCAACAGGAGTAGGGTTTCTCACTGGCGTGAACTTTCATGTGCCTGTTCAAGTTAACTCTGACGACAAAGCTTTTGCTGCATATTGAGCAAGAATATGGTTTCTCACCTGTGTGAACAGTCATGTGCCTTTTCAAGTTAACTTTAACAACAAAGCTTTTGTTGCATATTTTACAAGTATATGGTTTCTCACCTGTGTGAAGTCTCATGTGCACATTCAGGGCACCTCTCTCAGAAAAGCTCCTGCTGCATATTTCACAAGAATATGGTTTCCTACCTGTGTGAACGCCCTTGTGATAAGCCAGTCCTGAAGCAGTGCTCAAGGATTTGCCACAAATTTCACAAGAATATGGTTTCGCACCCGTGTGAACTGTCATGTGCCTCCTTAGGCTCCCTTTCTGAATAAAGCATTTGCTGCATATTTCACAACAATATGGTTTCTCACCTGTGTGAATCCTCACATGTTCGTTTAGGTGAGGTTTGTATACAAACGATTTCCCACATGTGTCACAAGAGTACGGCTTCTCACCTGTGTGAACCACCTGATGACGGTTGACTTCTGAGGAGTGGTTGAATCTTTTCCCACATGTTTCACAAGAGTATGGTTTCTCTCCTGTGTGAATTCTTATGTGGATTTGTAGATGAGACTTTCTGGGAAAAAATTTCCCACAAGTGTCACATTTAAAGGCCTTTTTCCCAGGGTTAGTGCTGTGGTCAGTGGTTGACACGCGGTCAGTTGGACTGGTGTTGTTGTCGTCTGTTGTCTGACTGACTGTTGGACTTGGACCTTCAGCTGCAGCAGAGAGGAACTGATGGTCAGAGTCTTCTTCTTCTTCTTCTTCTTTTGCTCCAGTTAATGTAAACTCATGATCTTCCTCTCCCTCCTGACTGATGCTGACCTCCTGATGGTCTTCCTCAGTTTTGGTGGACACTGAGCCACAGTGGTCCAGACTGTGGACACTTGTCTTCATGCAGAGATGATGCTCAGAGAGACTTTCCTCCTTGAAGAGCTCTGAAAAGGTGAAGAGACACAAGAGTTGGAATAAAAAGTCTTTGAGGAGAAACAACCACTGAAGCTGTACACACCGGTGTTTGGTGGAGCCGTGACATCCATCTGTCCCTGGAGAAGATCTCTGTCTTCTTCAACCTTCACCACGGTTCCTGCTCCATCTGGTCTGATGCAGATGTTCTCCGTGTTCCCTCCATCATGTGGTCTCCACGGTCCTGGATCGACCAGCTGACGTGGAAGCTCTGGAGAGACGAGAGGAGAAAACAAACAACCAACCAGTTGCAGACTCTTCTCCTTCAGTCAGACTCTGCTCAGTATCTTCTACATCATCCTTCTCTCTCGGACCTAGTCGATGTAACTTCACTTCCGGTTGACAAACCATCTCCACCATGGTTCTGTAGCGATCCAACTCATCCTCGTAGCTGCTGAGGGTTTTCTCTACAGCTCGGAATATTTCCTCGGCGGCGGCGGTTAATCGATCGTTGATAAATTCCCTCAACTGTCCTGGAGACATCGCTGCTTCGACGAACCAAGATTTTCCGCGAGGTTGAAGACGGCCACTTCCGGTGGGTCACACGAGAAGAGGTCCGGGTTCTTTAACGACGGACGAACTAATGTTCCTGAACGACAGCGGCTCAATGGACGGTGATCGATTAAAAACTCGAACTCGTTTTTCACTTTAGCTTTATTGAAACATCATCATCGTCATCATCATCATCATCATCATCAAATGAGAATTTCCTTCCAATATTTTTGTCAAACTGTTTTGACTTGTTCTCAACATCAGGGCTGAGGGACGATTAGCGACAACAATAATAACAACAACAACAACAACAACAACAACTTTGTACCACAATCCATACAGACATGAGGCTCAGTGTCTCTAACTCAGCTGGTGGATTTCTATTCTCTTACCAGTGAACTCTTTCTTACAGCGGTCCCTCACACTGGTCTCCAGGTTCTCCAGTTGGATTTGGACCTTCTTGTAGTCTCTGATCGTGCTCATCATCGTCTTCATCTACAGGTCAGTCTGGGACGGAGCTGCTGGTTCACATGGTACCAGTTCAACCAGTCACTTTGTTGTTTTATTCATGGTATTGTTATTATCACCAGTGTCGGGACCAGCGCTGTTACGTAATCAAACTACTTTTCTCGGTAACTAATAATGTAACGAGTTACTTTTCCCATTCAGTAACGTTACTGTTACTGTGGTGTAAAGGGCTCCACAGTTTTTAATGTGTTATTAAAGTAAAGTAACTAGTTATTAGTTACTTTTATAATTTAGTAACTAGTAACGTAACTAGTAAAGTAATGAGTTACTATTTTACTTGTCACATTATTATCGTATCGCCTTTCTCACGATCGCCTCCTGACTGTCCCAACTCCAGACCACCCAACAAATAAAATCGTCCTCTGTTCCTACCTGTCCAATGATTTCGCTGATTTTATTTTCTTATTCTCAGGAGGAAAAGTAAGCAGGCTCTCAGAGACTACAAGAAGGTCCAAATCCAACTGGAGAACCTGGAGACCAGTGTGAGGGACCGCTGTAAGAAAGAGTTCACTGGTAAGAGAATAGAAATCCACCAGCTGAGTTAGAGAACCTGGAACTGGTGTCACCGATGTCTCAGTCAAACGTCTCAAGCCTAAAGAGTCCTTGTCCCCATCACAGACCTGATGACTGAAATGATGGACATGTCCAGCGACCTGGTGGGCTCAGGGATCCCGTTCCTGGACTACCGCATGTACGCTGAGCGCATCTTCTTCCCCGGCCACAGAGAGTCTCCTCTGAGACGGGACCTGGACGTTCAGGACTGTCGTCGACAGACGGTGGAGCAGGGCCTGGTGCAGCTGTCCAACCTGCTCAACAGTAAACTCTTCCTCACTAAGGTAGTTGGTGCAGAACGGCGCCCCCTTGAGAAGCCAGAGATTCTGCAGGACCACACACACGTCTCATGTCCTTCTATTCTTTCAGTTCATTCACACCCTGGAGAGCCAGAGGACCTTCTCCCCCAGAGACAGAGCTTACGTTGCTTCTCTGCTGACGGTGGCTCTTCACGGGAAACTGGAATATTTCACTGACATCCTGAAGACTCTGCTCAACGACCTGGTGGAACAATATGTGGCCAAGAATCCCAAACTGATGCTGCGGCGGTAGGAAGAGACAGACGTGGACATTGTCTCCAGGGAGTCTACAGTGTAACAGCTTCTCCTCCTCCTCCTTCTTCTTCTCTTTCTTCTCCAGAACAGAGACGGTGGTGGAGAAGCTGTTGACCAACTGGATGTCCATCTGTCTCTATGCTTTCCTCAGGGTCAGTCAGCTCCACAGTTGCATGTTGACCAACGTTGATCACAGAGCTTTTTAGATGAAGATCTGAGAGAAGACATCAACGTTTCATCTCGTAGAACGTCAACATTTCTGAACGTCAACGACTCTTCTCTGCTTCTGTGTGTGTGTGTGTGTGTGTGTGTGTGTGTGTGTGTGTGTGTGTGTGTGCGTAGGACTCAGCTGGAGAGTCTCTCTTCATGCTGTTCAGGGCCATCAAACACCAGGTGGATAAGGGACCAGTGGACGCTGTCTCTGGTAAGGCCAAGTACACGCTGAACGACAACCGACTGCTGCGAGAGGACGTCGAGTACAAAACCATGGTGAGAACGGACTCTGACGTGTCTTCATTTGAACTCGGCTGAAGTCTTTCAAAATAAATGTTTCCTGTTTCCTCCACAGACTCTGAACGTGCTGGTCCAGGGTGGAGGAGTCAATGAAAACCAACCAGTTCCTTCCAAAGTGCTGGACATTGACACCATCACACAGGTGAAGGAGAAGCTGCTGGAACAGGTGTTCAAGGGAACGTCCTTCTCCCACCGACCCCACGCCGACTCACTGGACCTGGGTAAGAGCTGGACCTGGGACACAGCCTCACACTGAGGACTCAGTACAGTTTTATAATACTCAGTATACTAATACTTTTACTTATACTTATACTTATACTTGAGAGTGAGACTTGGTCAAATCTGTTACCTGGGAAACTTCAGTAAAGAATTACAGGTGAATGAAAATATAAAAAAAATTCAGTTCCAACATCAGTGGAAGTTGAACTTCCTGGAATCTGAACCTGTTCTTCAGTCTGATCCAATCAAGGAGATGGAGTTGAATGGAGGTGGAGATACTATCTCAACCACGTCATCACTGAACGAAGCTTTTTATGATTGTTTTTTTTGGACAAATGTGCATAAAGTTTCTTTAAACAACACATTTTTTTCAACTCTTACCTGTGAAATTGAATGAAAGTGAAACAACAAAGTTGACGGAGCGTCGTCCCCTCGGCTCCTTCAGCTGAAAGAATGTCAACAGACTGAGTCTCTTATCTACGTCTGGTATTTATTCTTTATAAATGAGTAGAAATCTGTTTCACTCAGAGAAACTTCCAGTGAAAACATTGTTGGTGTCAGAGAATCTCGCCTGTCTGAGCAGCAAAACTTCATCAGTCAATGACGTCTCTGTGTGGAAATCTGTCCAAGTGTCTTCCTGTCCAGAGACTCGTCTGCAGCCTGATGTGATGAGTGGCTCTGTTCAAGCGTGACATTTGGAATTCAGGCCACTTCCTGTTTGGTCTTTGTTTCATCAGATTTAGATTTCGTCATCATTGGGGTTCATCAAGAAATGTCACGGAAAATTAGATTTGATGCAACATGGAATAAGGGTTTGTCCTTTATGGAAAACCAGGAGCAGATGGACTCACACACACACACACACTCACTCACACACACACACATCTCCATTAGATTAGGTAGAAGTTGGTTCTATGACCTGTTGTGTCCTGTCCAGAGTGGAGGTCTGGGGTTGCTGGACACCTCATTCTGTCAGACGAAGACCTGACGTCCGTGATCCAGGGAAACTGGAAGCGCTTGAACACCCTTCAGCACTACAAGGTCAGTGGTCAGAGGTCAGAACGTTGACCCAACCTGTGACGGTCCCTTCACGCTGACCCGGTTTGGTCTGCTCCTCCGTCAGGTCCCAGATGGCGCCACCGTGGCTTTGGTCCCTCGTCACAACAAACACATTCACCACGACAACCATGACTACGTGGCAGGAGAGAGTGAGTTGGCCCGGTTCTGACTGTGGTTCTGATCACTGTTGGCCCTGGTCCAGTCCCTCAGTATAAGGATGAACTTCTCACTGTAAGCAGAAACACCGATGCTGGAAGATGCAGATGAAGGAGGAATGCGACTGTGGCACCTGGTCAAAGGCAGCGAGGAGCCGGAGCTTCCCAAGCACCGCAGAGGAAGTCTCCGAGAGAGGGAGAGGGCCAAGGCCATCCCTGAGATCTACCTGACCCGTCTGCTGTCCATGAAGGTGGGTCCAAACTCACACCTGGCTCCAGGTCCTCATCTGGTCTAAAGGTTTCATTTAGGGCAGCGGTGGATCAGGGGTCAAGGATCTGGACTTGGTGAAGACCAGGAAGGTTGATTCAGGAGAAGATGACACTGAATTTAGAATTTAGTGAAAACTGTCAGATTTTTTCACATCCTAAAGTCCATTTATCTTCATTTCCTCACGGGGTCTCGGGGTCAGAACGCTCTCCACTACTGCCACCCAAATCACACTGCACCCCTGGTACGGTGCATGGTGCTCATGCCAACCACCCTAACCAGGTTAAACCCTGGAGATCCACACCTCCTAACCTCCAGTGCTCTGTTCCTCCTCCTCCTGCTCCAGGGTACGCTGCAGAAGTTTGTAGATGATCTCTTCACGGTGATCCTCAGCACCAGCCGACCTGTTCCACTGGCTGTTAAATATTTTTTCGACCTGCTGGACGACCAGGCTGCACAACATGGAATCTTGGACCCGGAGACCATTCACATTTGGAAAACCAACAGGTAATGAACCTGGACTCTGCTCTATGAACTGTGAACATGGACCTTCTCCTCTGGTCTTGTCCCTCCTTCTTCTTCTTCTTCAGGTGTTTCCACAGCGAGTCAACATTTTTCATCTCCTCCTGTTCTCTCCATCTTCTACTCTGACTCCAACTACCTCCATGTCCTCCCTCACTGCATCCATCAATCTCCTCTTTGTCTCCTACCTGGCAGCTCCATCTCTAGGATCATTCTTCTAC
>JAFBJS010054553.1:0-56843 GCA_016785265.1 Paraplagusia blochii | reverse complement strand
ACCCTAACCAGGTTGAACCCTGGAGATCCACACCTCCTAACCTCCAGTGCTCTGTTCCTCCTCCTCCTGCTCCAGGGTACGCTGCAGAAGTTTGTAGATGATCTCTTCACGGTGATCCTCAGCACCAGCCGACCTGTTCCACTGGCTGTTAAATATTTTTTCGACCTGCTGGACGACCAGGCTGCACAACATGGAATCTTGGACCCGGAGACCATTCACATTTGGAAAACCAACAGGTAATGAACCTGGACTCTGCTCTATGAACTGTGAACATGGACCTTCTCCTCTGGTCTTGTCCCTCCTTCTTCTTCTTCTTCAGGTGTTTCCACAGCGAGTCAACATTTTTCATCTCCTCCTGTTCTCTCCATCTTCTACTCTGACTCCAACTACTTCCATGTCCTCCTTCACTGCATCCATCAATCTCCTCTTTGTCTCCTACCTGGTAGCTCCATCTCTAGGATCATTCTTCTACCAACGTGTCCATTCCTCCTCTGGACATGTCCAAACCATCTCAATCTGTCTTCTCCAATTTTTTCTCCAAACCTTCCTGTCTGTGTTGTCCCTCTAATCACCTCATTCCTGATCCTGATCCAGCTACAGATCATTTAGTTATAAGTGAAGACAGTGTCCTCTGGAGTGGACAGTTATCAAAGCGACAAAAATATGTCTTGTCCTCCTTCAGTCTCCCGCTGCGTTTCTGGATCAACATCGTGAAGAACCCTCAGTTCATTTTTGATGTCCAGGCGTCAGACCACGTGGACGCCGTCCTCTCCGTCATCGCGCAGACATTCATGGATTCATGCACTATAGCTGAGCACAAGCTTGGACGGGTGAGAGACACCGGCCGGTGGTTTAGTCCTCGCCTGTTGGTTTTGGTTCTTTGACACTAACTCATTGTGGTGTTTGATTTGTGAAGGACTCTCCCATCAACAAGCTGCTCTACGCCAGAGACATCCCTCGCTACAAGCAGATGGTGGAAAGGTGAGTGGGACATTCCATGGACGATACATTCCAGTGTCTTCACTTTGACTGTGGACGTTGGATTCCTTTACTCCAGGGGTCATTCTAAAATTCTAACATTTCTAAATGAATGAACAGTTTGTTCTTGTGTGTGTGAATGGTGACTGGTTGCAGGTACTACGCTGACATCAGACAGACCATCTCAGCCAGTGATCAGGAGATGAACTCTGCTTTGGCTGAAATGTCCAGGGTGAGACAGACTCCAGTCCAGTGTAGACAGACACTCAGACAACTCAGCGTCACCACTTACTTTGACACTTTGTTTCATAGAACTATTCTGGAGAACTGAACTACCTGGTGGCTTTACATGAGCTCTACAAGTACATCAACAAGTACTACGACCAGGTGAGTGGAATGAAGTTCTGTCTCCATGTCTGTCGCCTCTGTCCTCCTGAGAAGAGACCATGGTTATCAAGGCTCCATCCTTATTAATGCAACAGTTCAAGGGTTGGTTCTAAAATTGTGAGGAAAAAAAAAACCTACAGTTGTGAAGGTCAGGATACAGGTCGTGTGTTTTCTACACCACCTGTAGGACAAATGTGGCCATTGCAGAGAAATTGAAAAAGAAAGTAGATGAACTTTATGAAGGTTTGTGGGCCGCATTACACAGATGAACCGGCCACAAATGGCCCGTGGGCCTTAGTTTGTCCATGTCTGTTATGGACAGACAGAGGGACAGATACATGAGTGAACTGAAGGATAGAAGGAGAAACACCTGAACGTCAGATGTTGGTGGATGTCACCAGCAGGTCTGTGTTAATAGTTGATGAAGTGACGTCAGATCAACCTCAGTAGAACTGGATCATCATGATTTATTTTCCTCAACAGAGTAAAGTGTCATCACAAATATTTGCCTTATTTTTTTTCCACTCCTGCTCTTTGTTTCCAGATCATCACGGCGTTAGAAGAGGACACCACGGCCCAGAAGATGCAGCTTGGCTACAGGCTGCAGCAGATCGCTGCCGCTGTGGAGAACAAGGTCACAGACTTGTGACAGTGGAACCTCCGTTAGAACATTGACCTGAGGAGCAGATGGATTATTGAAAAGTTTTCCCCACCTAGTTTTTTTATTTTAAATTAATTTAGAAGGTCCAGCCCCATCATCTTTAACTCCATTTTTTACATTGTTTACATAATTCCACATTGTTGAGTCCAGAAACTGGCCCCGGTGGAGGGAGGAGAGCGGGTGGACACTCGACACCAACACGTTGACATCTTGGTTCTGTCTGTCTGCGTGTTCATGAAGAGACATTGAAGGAAACCCAGATCAGATCCTGCTGAATTTCCCCAGTGCGTAACGAGAAAGACGCAGCAGAGACCGTTGAACATCCATGTCCCTCAGGAGAGTTTTTACTAAAATGCACCTTTTCTCAGCTGCTGTATGTTCGTCACAGAAGACTGTGATGTGTCATGGACTGAATATGTGCTGGTTCCACACAGACTGACAAGTGTTTGGGAAAGAATTCTGCCACCCTGTCAGTTTCCTCCCTGTCACACAAATAATACTACCACCTGCTGGACATTTCATTCAATGCAACTATTTAATTTAGAGAATTGATTTCCTTGTGAAAAAGTAAAAGGCAGAATTTATTACATGGCATTTCACCGACCTCTAATCAGACTGACACTTTATTGTGTTTTATTTTCCTCGTTGCTTTTATACTCATTGAGTCATTTGAGTTCATGTTTTTATGTTGTACAAATCACTGGAAAATGTTACACAGACAGAGAGAGAGAGAGAAAAAAACTCATTTATAAAAGCTAAAGTCTACTAATGGATTATTGAGTATTTTTGTGTGTGAACTTAACATTCCTATCTTGATCTGAACAAAATCTTAAGTTATAGTTTAACTAGTTCAGCTCCAGGCAAAGGTACGTGTTGAGATTTTTTTGGTTTGTTTGTTTTGCCTGTAACAATGTTTATCATGTGCTGGAGTGTGAGCAGTGTTACTTCTGTAACACATGGGGCCTGTGTTGATTCTGTTCATAGTTGTTGTCTCACAGACAAAGATTCATAATGAGATCATTTTGCTGTTTTTTTTTTATTTAAACTCTGTTTGTGTTTGATGTTTTATGAATACAGACCTTTACTGTGTGGCTGCAGCAGCCTGTGGTCGTTACGGTCACTCAACCGCGGTACCTTGGTGTTGATTTTAGTGTTGATGGGAACAACAGCTGCTAACAGTGAAACTACAAAGAATTCATTAAAATGAATGGGAGACACAGAAGCCTGGTACGACCTGCCGCAGACGCACGCTGTCCACGTCTGTCGGGACATGTCCGAATGTAGCCCATAAATTTGTCTGTGTGCAGGCCGCCGCCTCGAATGACACCATGATCAGTGTGAGGCGTGATGTTGCAGCGGTCAAGGCCTCGAGAGGGAAAACTCTCAGCTTGATTGTAATTGTTAAAACTGTGATGAGTTTTAATGACATTCTTATGTTGTATAATTAAATACTGACTTCAAAAGTAGGGATTAAACATGTTGTTTCCACAATGAGAATGGGTGACATTTTCCACATGTGCCGAAGAATTAAAGTCTTCTCTAAAAAAAAGTTTTGTTTTTCATCATCAAAGTCAATGAAGTCATCATATGTGCAAGATGAAATGAAAAAGCCTCCCAGCAGTCTAGGCCTATAGCAGCATCTCTTTAAGACCAGTGGTTCTTAACCTTTTTGGAGCTGCCGAACCCCACCAGTTTCATATGCGCATTCAGGAGAGGAGCCTGGTAACTAAAAGTACTACCATCTGTTCTATTTTTATTTATTTTAGGGATGACCAGTAGACTCGAATTTTGGGAGCGGAGAGACCTATTTGGTTGTTATGGGGTAATTAAATCACATATGTAAGACGGGGCTTGATTTTGTGGCTATTATGTGGCTAAAACAAATGAAACTGTTTATCCATTGTGAGAAAGAGACCGACAATAAAGTCATTGGTAGCTTCATTAAATGACAATGCGACGCTACATTAATATTATTACACCAGCAGTAACTCCACTTAGCCAGCAGAGGACAGCATAAGCCCAAACAACGGAGGAATGTCTGAACTGACATTGATTTCTTATAAAAAAAATAGTTGGCGTTAGAATTATTTATATATGTAATTTATAGCTCTCTCTCTATATATATATATATATATGTACATATATAATTTAATATATCTATAACACTGATATAAAACATGGTACAGTCGCAGTTGAGTTTTTACAAAATAAAGTTTGTCTATGTCGGGTTGCCGTTTTGTGCTGTCCAAGATGGCGACCAGCGCGCTTGCGCATATTACACCGCAACTCAGGCAGGCATCCCCCACCTCTCTTTTTTTTAACATAATTTGAACAAAAAGGTGAACAACAACAGAACTCACTTTACTTTCTTGAGGAATAAGCAATTTTGAATAATTTGGTTAAATTATTAACTTGGTTACCTTTGTGTTAAACCTGGTTAATGTGTGTTTTAGCTGATGTCTTATAAACGTATTATTTCATTTTTACCAGGTCCAGACCACCAAATGGACTTTATGTAAACTTGAAGTTGACATGTTCAAGGAATTATTCTTTATCAAATGCAAATGGACTCTGGGGATTTTTGCAAATTTTTTTTAACATGACATCTGAGCAACTCATATTTAGCATTTGAAGCTAAATTCAAGTTTTAATGTTGTCAGTATCCTTCTAATGAATCTATTTCTGATGTATATTTTTCCAGATTAAATTAAAAAATATTTCTTATTACACATTTGTCTAGAGTTAGGTGTAGACCTGAGGCTTGGGGAAAGGCCTAATTGTCCAGGACCGTTGAAATTATACTTTAGGATTTTTCATGCTGGCTGATAACAGTTATTGTTTATGTCCAAAACCGAAATGTTTATAACATATGTCACTGTAGCTAGTTATTATTACCACACCTGAAGAAAAACTGTAAATTTCTCAGATGCCACTTTCTGCCCTAAACCTGGCACAAGTACCTTCTGAGAGTGAAAACAACTTTCTCAGTATTTAATATAATAATCATAGGAAATTATTTGTTTCTAAACCCAAAGGGTTTGTATGACACTGCAAATCTTCTGAGTCGCTGAACTCGCCAAAATGATGTTTGTCCAAACAGAGATGCCGTTTTTTTCGCTGTCAAAGATGGCGCCTTTACAGAACATGCGCAGATGGCAGCAAGTGGTTTATGCAATGACAATTGCAAAATCGGACAATGACAAGCTCTTGTCACGTTCGTGGATATTAGTAGGGGGAGGGGGTGTCGGCGGCCTCTCGGCCGCCATGTTTGTTTTCCCTATACAACGTATCAGCTCCTGGTACGCTGCCCACAGTGTCCCGGAGATGACGCATAACATGATTTTTAGTTCCGCAATTCGGACCGTCCCTATTACTTTATATTTATTTATTGGGAATATTGACACTTAAATCGATTCATATCTATCCACGCCCGAATCGCAATGCATCAAAATCAGTAATTCCCCGCAGGCTTTCAAAAGGCATGCGCAGGATAGAAAAGAAAACACTGGCTGTGTCATGACTGCAAAAATAAGAGAGATAAAAAAGCAAGTGATGTAAAAAAAAAACAAACAAACAAAAAACGTTACGTCTGAATTGAAAACTTATCCAAAAATATCTGCATAAAAATTGTGCATATCTGTGAGTCATGATTTGGTTCCTATAAATTTATCAAAGCAGACATGTTATCAAAGATTTTTTTCAGGACGTCTGCATATATGTATATCTACATATATAAAAAGTGGAGACATATACCATTCCTGACAGGCGCATAGACAATAAGTTAATACAACACTTTGTGAAACCGTACAGGTTTTTGTTCCCTAAAATATCATTTGTCTGGTTAGAGGGCGTCAGAAGCTGTGTTGGACTGGCACTGTAACAACCCACACAATTGCAACAAAAAGTAGGCCATTTGGCAATATTTAAACAGTGCATGAAATGTGTTTGTGTGGCGTTTTGTCATGTTGATATTATTATTCCATCGTGTGAACTGGCTGCTAATTAAAGGTTTTAAGCACATACGCAGCAAAATTACAGCCCTAACATTGAGTATACATATAAACACATATCAGTACATATAATATAGGCACTATATTAAGCTCACATATACACATACATATGTTAAAGTCACTTAGTCTCCATTTCATTATGTAAGACCACATTATTGGACATTATTCCTGTTTATCGTCTCATCCCATGGCCTCTGCAACAAATGACGTTGGCGTTAGTAGCCACAGCCAATCGTAGGTCTCCAGCTGAAAGGGACCAAACGCCCATCGAATCACTGTAATTACTTCTCTTTAAATAATATTACCATCAACCCAAATCAAATAATCCCGGTAAACGCAGAATTGTATACACGTTAAAAAAATGTCTCTGCAAGCATCGTTTACATGTGGCAAAAAGGGCACAGTGTCTGGTTTCCAAATAGAGAAAGAGCTCCTTCAGTAAAGAAGAACACAAATAAGTGAATATCTTAAAACACAAGCATTTCGGGTAAATATCCTCTGTATAAGCTTTATCCGAATCCCGTTCCACCTCGTACTTATGTTTCGCTTGCCACGGGTGCATGATGGCGAATGTTCTCACACTCACTCAAGACTTCGACCTCCCGTCGTTCTGTTCGTGACGCGTAGAACTAAAATTGATCGACGTCGCCATCCACCAATAGCAGACCGCTGTGTCTAACGCATGCTCGTCATATCATTCCCGAGAGGCGGGTTTTACTACATAAGACCCGCCCCCCACTGCGAGTCCCTGCGTGATGGCCCAGGAAACCCCTTGGCATAGTTGTGCGTCAGTTTCAGTGGAACCAGCGGTTGATGCCGGCGAGGAGGGGGATGGGCTCCTCTGCGATGGTGAGCAAACCAAGACTGAACACCCAATGGTCAAAGCCCTGCTTCACAGAGAGCACAGCATATACCTTATTATTAAAAGCGGGTGAAATATGCACTACACGTCTATAAATTGAACTGTACATCGGCAAGCTATCAAAGAAACTCAATGGATGCACTGCACCCGAGCAAGACTGGAAATTCTACTTTACATCTGTGCGGGGAAGACACTAAGAAGTTTGTTTCCTACCCTAGGAGAGGGAGCTACACTTAAGTTCAAAGGATACAGGAGACGCCGAGGCCTACACACAGGCCTACTGGTCTGCTTGGATTTAATGTGGGGAAACTTTGACTTTAATCACTACATGAATTCTCTTGGATTGTGCACAGTTGGAATACCTCTTTAGGTGAGAAATTCAATTGTGGTTGTTACATTTTAATGTGACACAACAGAATGTTTAAGCCTGTAATATTTGCTCTGATGTCACTATGTTAAGCATATATAGCTACGAAGCAAAGCAAGTAGGATAGTTAGATACTTTAGTATCGTCCAAGTTTGTTTCCAAGCAGCTCTCCTCAATAATTCACATTTTTTTTCTGCGTCCAAGTGGCATGTTTGGCTCACAAAATACTCCTATGTCCGTGAATCCCAGGGTTACTGTGTGGTATCCGGAACAATATTTTGGTCGACCCTTCGTGTTGTTCGAATGACCATCTCGTTTGACCTAAAATTAACACACAGCTTGTGATCTAGCCAGTCTTATAATGCTATGTCAGGCCACTTCTCTCCCAGATATGTGCTTTGGCTCGATGACGTTTTGTCTACTCCGAGTGTCTTTACTTATTTTTCTTCCCCAGTTTTTTTCCCAATAAATACGTGCGGTTTGGCTACACATATTACGCCTTCATTATTAACACGCATATTTGCCTCGGTGATTGACATGTTTGGGGTGTGATTTTGATGTTGCTTGTGTTCTTTAGAGCACACATTTTGGCGTTCTTATCAAGTTTCGGCCGTGTGTTCACAGAGGTTTTACCCAGACATGACACAGTCATTAACATTCAGCAGCAAGGTGGATTGAGTGCATTCGTGTGTGTTGCTTCGATTTGCTAAACTCTATGACCGTGTGTTCGGTCCTAAAACACAACAAACGCTGTTAAAAGGTTCCATCTTACTGTTCGGTGTGTGACGTTGACTGTGTGTGTTCAGTTCATGGAGATTGAGGATGAGGTTGTACGATATGGGTAACGAATGCTCAAGTAGCCACTGCTACTAGCCATTTCCGCCATTATTACGAAGCAGCAATATGTGATGATATGATCTCTCCGCTGTTTATGGCGTTTCTGAAGTTATCTAACAACACAAATCTTTGTTACGTCACTGCTTTTGAGATACCTTCACAGTTTGGTGCAATTCGTTAGTGATATTTTGGTTGTTGTATCTACCCTCGACCCCCTCCTTCTCTCACTCTTAACTTTTTTTTTACGGGCGTGTGAATTGCGCCTCGGCAAAAATGTTTTCCCTGTGTTCATGTTTTTCCTGCATGTGGGCCGAATCTGTGCTTTAGTGTATTACTGTTCTCCACCTCCCCCCACAGTCTCGCTCTCGCTGGCGGTGTAAGGAAAGGTGATGTATTTTGAAGAGGAGCTCCCCTTGTTTCCATTTTTAGCCTCCCTTTTCTCGTGGTGTGTGCGAGTAGCTTTGTTGATCCAAGATGTTGCCACCAGAGGTTTCGTCCAAATTGTAGGCACAGCAGTTGATGAAGCTCAGAAAAACAATCGCATTTTGTTTTATATGCATTTGAGATTTGAGGCCTGATAGAGAGACAGATGAGATTGGCTTACTTTATTTACAGGCCTCAACATATGGTTTGTGGGCCGACCATGTTCATTTTACACAAACTTACAAAATCACACACGTTCTCTACATCTTTTGCTGAATTTATTTAGTTGTTGAATTTTCAGTGTTAGGCCACAGAATGGTAAGCCTTTTTTCTAAATGTTGTGACTGACACCTAATATCCTTTGCACTTCTCCTTATCTCACCCAGTCCATTATCCTGAAATGTGCTTGGCCCAAGCAGATGAGATTAGTTTAAGACTGTGGGCAAGCACAGAGCTAAGTTTTTCTCCAATCAGTTCAACCTTATTTGTTTTCTCTTCAGCTGTCAGTGTTGTTTTGTGATCCAAGTATTTTAAATATAAAGTCTAAACCTGGTCTAGATTTGTTTATTAGAGAAACTTTGTGTTTTCTATTTTGCGCAGCACTTACAAAATAGTAGACAATTGAATCGGTCAGTGTTACCGTCATTTGTTCCAAGCTGCTGTTTGCTCTGGTGTGGAGGACATTTTTATGCCGTAGGCCTTGTTTATCTTTTTTTTTTTTTAGCAAATAATTCTATTTCACTTAAATAAGTATTATTGCAGTATATCTAGTCAGACACAACTTGTAGCATTGAAATTCCTGTATTTTATAAGTCTGGGTGAAAGATACTGAATGTTGGGCCATTAAAAAAAAGACAGGATTATGTTTTGCTGCTTTGGCACAGCAGTAAGAGGTGAGGAGTAGAGGCTGTTGCGGCACAGGATAGGAGGGGAGATGGCTCTGTCCTTTCTCTTACATGCTGATGATTGTTCATCAGTAAACTGAAGGGGTGCATTATGGATAACCTATTCCTTTGAATTTCTTTATAATCCTATTTTAATCAGACATATTTGTTGTAGGTGACATGCAATGAATTATGGTATGTAATTAAAAAGAAAAAAACACATCGTCAACCAGAAAAAACACCAAAGAGTCTTTGATGATGTTTTTTGGATACTGTCCTTGTTATTTTCTCTAACACACAAACAGTGAGATGTGAGTGATGGAGTGCATCTGACGCAAGCATTTGCTTTTGGGAGGCCTGTGTTATAGCCAAGCTTGGCTATCCTGTTCTCACACAGTGGCTGGGTGACGGTGCTGCAGGTGCATGTTCATGCTGATGTATTTTTATTGTTCAGTAATGAAAACAAAGTGTTTCCATTCCCATTTATGTATTTAGAGGATGCCTTTCCCCCCAACCCGACTCCCACAAGGAGAATTAACAGTAAAGCTACATAGAGAAACTCATACACAGATGAAAAACCCCACTATTTAGTAAATTGGGTGTTTCAGCTTGGGTGGAGATAAGTGCAGCAGGAGAAGGGAAGCACAGGGACATGCTAAAGCTATGGATGCTTTATGAATTGCTGACTCTTCAAGAGATTTTTGGAAATTATCTGGGAAGCCCTCGTTCTGGTGGTAGTTCATTCTATAAGCATGGGATGATCCATAAGGAGATCCTGGATTATCTTGGATCTGGGGTGGGTAATGCCAGATGACGTTACCTAGTTAAACATAGTAGTTGTTGGGTGCCATAAGCCCCTATCGGAATTCTTAGAGAGTAGATAGGTGATGGGTAGATGAAGTGAAAAGAGAGGTGACATTTGCTCTTATAGGTTGAGATTAAAGACTCGACGTGCTGTGTTTTCAGCCTCGTCATTTTGACCACCCAACATTCCTTGCTATTTTAAAAATAAAGTAAATAGTTATTCACAAATATAGTCTAGATTGTCTTTGGCCCAGAGGCAATGTCTCTGCTGTGAAACTCCAGGGTTCACCTCCTGGGCAAGTTTAAATCCCTGTTAGGACTGTTGACTTCCAGTGGGCTCACCACCTGCAGGAAGGTACGGTACAGTGCAATGTGATTTGGGTGGCAGTTGTGGAGACTGCAGCCCCTGTGACCAGGTAATGTATATGTGGGTGTAAATGGATGGATGGTGAATGGAGAGGCATGACACCCTGCTTTTGTGACCCAGTGCATTCACCCATAAACCTCAGCGAGCTACAGAGTTTGCTGAGTAATACTCAAGGTTAAAGAGTGTAGTTGGGCAACTGGACATTGTCAAGTTGCCGCAGTTAAGAGGCCAGAAAGGGATGGAGAGGACCTGGTGATGTAATCATCCCTGTCTTTCTCTTTCTGTCTCTCGCTCTAGTTTACCTATACTTCATATAATTTGGATTGTGATTGTACTGAAGGCCATGATTTATTGGTTCATACTGTAGTACCTCACTTCACAATTTGGTATATAGTTGGTACAGTTTGAATGTTGGATTTAGTTATGTCCTGCATCAGCCATGTTGCACTGGCCTTGTTGAGGTGAAGGAGCCCATGGAGCTCCGGGTCAGGTCCAGGGCCAACACCCTGTTAGGTTGAAAATCTGAAGAATCATTTCTACTCCATTATCCACCCCTGTTTTTTCCTTGTGATTCTCCTGTGTTTGTTGTTCTTTCAGATCTTTCAAATGTATCTTCAACAAGATCATTATTTCTGAAGTAACACTATTACAATACATATTGAATAAGGAATCAACCGACCAATTAATGACCATTTCACAACCAGCTTGGGACTGGTCCAACTAGAAGAGTTTTATTCCTAACATCTTCTATCAGAACCAGTGTCATAATCGCTTTTACAACATATCTTTATGTGCAACTCAAAATGCTACAGATCAGTTCATTTTGCACAATGCAAAATTAGTGAACTTGATTATGTAAACACTCATAACTCTAGTATTTGTCCAACATCAAGTAGGAGATGATGTGGCAGAACAACCTTGGTTGGTCTATATATTAACCTATACATATACATTTTCAACAACAAACAACAAAAGCTTGGGAAATGTACAGAAATATGTAAACACTATGGCTTAAAACACAAGTTAAGCTTCACATTTTAAAAATCACTTTTAACAAGGCATGTGTGCAGAAAGAACATACATCCTACCTGCTCAGTCAGTAACCTGAATTCCTGTGATGGAATTGCACTGTCACTGTGACCTAGCTTGGAACTCACGCTTGCATATTTATATGGTTTATTGCATTATATTCTTTTCTTCTCCTATGAAGAAGATCAGAGATCAGTAATTGTCAGTGTCAGAAGATTCTGTTGGTTCATCACAGCAACTTCACCAAACCTTCAAATTCATGCTGTATCTTGGTGCTAGGCTGTTCTAGTACAGCATTTGGGCTATTGTCATGTGCTGCTTTGCCATGTTGTCTATTTTAATTTAAGGCATTTGGCATTTTAAATCAGCAGTAATATTGGGCATCGAGAACCTACTTGGTTACATTTGCCAGGTCACGTTATCTGTTCGAGCCTCGGAGGCAACGGACGAATCACAAAAACCCGATCCTGACAGAGTCACCACTATGATTCAGGTAAAATCCCACTGCCACAAACTGAGTATCTAACCTGTGGAACTGGTTGGTCCGTGTCCAGTACCTAACACACCTGATATGTGTTATCAGCTGGTCCTTAGTCAGTGAGTCCAACTGTTATGGTAGTTCCTGCACTCAGCCTGTTGTTTATGGGAGCCCACAAACTGGCATTCAGCATCGCTGGCTGTTAGTATTGAGGTCTGAACCCAAAATCACACCCTGAAAATTATTTGGGTGTAAACATGGACAGGAACAGTGAAGGAGAATTCCCATGGGTTGAGTTAAGCCCATGTTTTCCCACAGAACTGCACCAACAACTGCGTCTTTGCATTTTTTTTCCCCCCAAACATTTCAAAACAAAATAATGAAATATTTGTACTAGGTACTGTCGAGTACATACTGTATACTTCAATGACACTATATTTGTGTAGTCTTAGTGTTATATGAATTATATGAGTATGAATAAATGTATGTAGCCACATAATATGTTGAATAGCAAAAAATATCTATTGCAATCTTTCACAATAAAAACTTTTATTTTTAAAAAATTGCCAATTGCATCATTGAAGTCAATGTTTTGAACCTTTATGCTTCCTGTGTAATTTTTTTAGTCCCAGAACGAGCCTTTCAAATTGAATTGAGAATCACTGTCATGTGACGTCACTGCAGGGACGGAATCTGCAGGGAAAACTCTCCAAAACCAAATCTTCAAAATCCGCCCACCTTAAACAATTATTTATACATAAACACAAGAAGAAAAAAAGTTGCTTAACCTTATGCCCTTGCAATTTTATACCATAAACTGGAAAAAAGGTTTATAATATTTGTGTTTTTCAGTCTCTTATCTTTGCCTGCGCTCTTGAGGAAGTCAAAAAGTTTGCTTGTAATTCAAGTTGTTTTGTTTTTATGGTGTGGAATGAGCAGAGGTGGCAGTGGGTGAGGGATGGGTAAACAAAGATATCTTTCATTCAATGGAAGTTACCATCTGGAGATGACCTTCTGGTTCTTTTGGCAGAGGTCAAAATGGTTGGGTACATGGACTAATGTCATGGAGGTTTCCCAGAAATGCTCTTGATATTATGACTGGCTGAATAAATTTGAGTAAAATTAAACTGTAGAAAAATTATTTTATAGATGGAATAATTCCAAAGAAGAAAGTCTGTACAGAACATTTGTGGTTTTTGTTTAAGATTATATAACAAAATGGCTGCTTATTTTAATTTAACTGAACATCTATAAACCAAGTGAAGTCATTTACTACCTCTTCCATTAAATTCAGGACATTAAGCAGTTTGTCTGATGCATGAAGTCAGAGTTGACAGTTTACAGTACACAACTTGTAAGCATTTGAGTAACATTTCTGTGAGGTATGTTACATATATGTGCAGACATCTTTAAACAGCTAGTGCAATGTCTTCAAGTTAAGAGGTAAAGGTAGGTAAAGAACTGAGAGCAATACATGCATACTGTTAACAGTGCGGAAGGTTGAATGAGAACATTCTTTTGTTTAAGATGTTAACTATATATTTTATATGTTGCACGTGTTTTTTTAAGTGCCATTTATATCTTGTAGTAATTTATTTAGTTTAAAAATAAAAACCCTGCTTTATGACAAGAAACTCAGGCTGTCATATTATGGCAAAAGTCATATTTAGGATTGAGTAAAAACGAAATAACATTGAGTCAATGCAAATGGTTTGATAACTTGCTTTTATTGAACCTTTAAACCATGACCTGTTGTTTTTTGTCTTAGCCCTCCCTCTGTAGCCCCACAACTGGTCAACGAACACGTTTTCTCTTCTCTTCTCATGAAGGGTGGAAAGTCAAACCCGTTTTATCTGTGTTTAAAAAGTTAAGAGTTAGTTTGACAGAATACACTGGTCTGTTATCCAGCTGAATACTCGTTATGTCGCCTAAACCAGGAAAACCCAAATGTGGTTCTGCTGTCATCAGATGTACTGTACGGTGGGTACGTCTGTGGGCCGGGATGATGGACAGAGATATTGTATGGTGAAATACCGGTTATTATGATTACTTTTATACTGTTGTGGGCAAAAAGACGAAACGACAGGAAACAATGTCAGCCATTTTCTCAGTAATGAATGGGAAACACAGACGAGTCTTATGTTCTGAGTCTAGATGAGATGTGAACAGACTGAGGATTCAAAGTTCTCTTCCTCTCTATTCAAGTAAAGGTTTTATGTTGCCATTCTTTCAAAGTAAATTAAGAATTCAAACTCTTTCTCTCAAGACAGAAAGTTAATCATTCCTTACTTTTGTTAACTACTAACTAACTAATACTGTTTAGAGGAGCACTGTACAGCAATGATTGACACAATAATCTTGTTTTGCTAATTGTGGTTAGCCAAAGTCAAATTTTAATGAGCTGCTCAAGCCTACAAACATCCTTAAGCTCAATGCTGCTGCTGCCCAATCATCTTGTGGTGGTGAACTTGATCATTAGATTTGTTCCCCTAAATTGTAAAAGTGTTTCAATAATATTATTAGTAATAGTTGCTTATATCTTTGTTTCCCAAGGTGTTTTACAGAAGCATCAGTAACAACAACAACAAACAAATGAAATTTCCTTGGCTCTTTTACTAAGGTGTTTTGATAGGATAAGATTATGAGGAAATACACGTGATACACATCTACCTTATACACACACACACACCAGTTACTGGGTTCAAGCACCAAGAAAAATCCACATACTTAACACCAGGGGGCAGCCTTTTGCAAGAAATCTGCCGTTACCATGACCGTTCCCCCAGTGTGGGATCAATGAGGTGCAAAATATTACTATTATCATTATTATTGTGTGACATTTCCTGTTACATCTTGTTCCTGCTTCACTTGTCATGGAACACTCGCTAGTTTGTTGTTTTTTTTTCTTTTCCTCAGACAGAGATGAGATGTTCACTGACCCTGAGCTGCTGTGGTTGCCCAGGTGCTGTAGGAAACACTTGATGTAACTAGAGCGCCACAAAACAAATGCCATTGCCCTTGAAAACCTTTGTTTGGTTCAGCACATGGTTGTTATAGACCTGGACCATGGCAGGACTAGTTGTCATGAAGGGCTGTAGTGTGTGTGTGTGTGTGTGTACTTTATTACCGTGTGGTGGAGTGGAGTGTTACGGCAGAGGTTGGCCACGTGACGGGGAGGGCAGGGCCTCATGTTTGATGACTCACCAGGCCTTTTACAGCAAAGTGCCACTATCTGGTTATTTATCTTCCTGTAACAATGATTGGGCTGCAGGCTCTTTTCCATCTAATCCCTTTTTTTTCCCATACTGATTAGTTTATGTTCAAACAAATCACATGCCACTGTTGCACATGGATTGATTTCCATGAAAGTTAGATCTCAACATCATTTGGCAAAAGTCATTTTTCAATTTGCTCTGAGTTTCCAAGGGTTTTATCAGTTTGTCATCAGTTGTTAGGTTTTTTAAAAAAGCACAGATCATTTTAATTTTTGGACATCAGATGCATAAAAATGACAATCATGCTTTTTGAGCACACAGATTATTTTTTTTAAAATAACATCCTATTTGGACACCAGAGGCTCCTGGACTCATTTTCAAGTCTGATCAACTAGTGGTTGTGGTGAAACTTAAATGAATGTGCCTCCCCTTTAGTCTGCTTTGTTTCTTTTTTCAATTAAGTCCGTTTCCTATTGCATTACTAGCTATTGTAGAGCAGAGCTTTCAACGTCTACAGCTTCATTCTTCCTGTGAATAAGTTGTTTTTATTATAGATATTACAATCTTCATGTTGTACTTCCTTCTCCTTTACTTATGGGTGTTGTTTGTCTACCTGCAGTTTGTCAATGGCCAAGTTGCTGCTTTGAGGCATACCTATTTAATCATATCATTGAATTTTCGATGCTGCAACGACTTCTTAAAAGGAATTGTTCTGTTTTGTGATAATCATTTTCCCACCATCTGTGGAAAATCCACGTCCTTCCTTCTTCCTCTTTTCCCTTCCTTTAATCATTTGTGGATTTGTGACTAACACACTCTTTGTGGTGAGCACCAGTTTATGGTCTTATGTGAAAAATAAAAAATAAAAAAATCATTGCAGTCTGATTGTAAATATATCTGATTGTTTTTGGGGTCATAAACATTGAACATTAAGCTGATGAAGGTTCAAGAACTGAAGTGGTGGTCGTCACCAAATATGTGAAGTGAAAGTACACGCCAGTTATTACTACCTTTAAAATCAGTGTCCCTTCATGTACCATCTGAATGACAGCTGGAGATCCTGAGACACAGACTGTATCAACCTGTCATCAGTTTATAGAATAATAGAAATAAATAAGAGTCTAAATCATCCACTCATCTGGTCTGTTACACTTTTTCCTCAGGTCACCCATGACTGTGAGCCGTGGTTTACGGCCGGTGGCTCCCCACCCCTGGAGTGGACGGTTGCTTTAGTCGTGACCCTGTGATTCCTCCCCTAACCTCTCTGCCTCTCCCACCCCACTCTCCTTCCCCTTCCCCCTACTTCCCTCCTCCCACACACTGCTGTCTTGGACGTCATGAGCATAGTAATTGCATTGGGAGTCAACACACCTGAAACATCTTATTCAGATATGGCTGCTGGATCCGAGTAAGTTTTCTCAACTCTGTGGATAGTCCTTCGTTCCTGGAGATAAAATATTTGATAAATAAACAGATAAAGACGTTTCAGGTCTTCCCTCCTCCAGTAACCTGCACATGCATTTGATTAGGTTGTTGTTAAAAAAAATAAAAGTTCATAATAAACATCCTAGTGGTTAAAACATTACAAGAATGATTTGTTAAAAATCCAATCTCCTAAAAACTAAAAAGTAAAATATTGAGCCATTCTTTTACAGGAACAGTGTAAAATGAAAAACTGAACTTTGTGTCGTGTATAAATAGAAAAACCTATTTCTCTGGTGACATGATTATCCAGACATGTTGGTGAGGATTGTACAGAGGAACGTATCTTTGCTCTGCTGCTCTACTTTTGTTTATTGCATTGCAGTTTTTACTTTCTCAGGACACATTGTTATTTCCATCAGAAGTTTGTTTTGCTTGTAATGCAAAAGAATACCACCATGGGGATCAAAAGAGAATTCAGATTCTGATACTGATGATACAACAACAGTACAGGTATTTACAAAAACATGGAAATTATCAATACAAAAACACAGCTAAATACAAGCTAACTCTCTCACCTCAGGTCAGTTGAGTCGTTTCTTCATCAGGTTCTAGTTGTATCAGCCACTGTACACAGGCCTGTTCAACATCTATTACAACCTTCAAAGTCAAGGAAACATCTAGAGAAAAGATTATTCAGTTGATGAGTCCCATATTATATAATAAGAGCAAAGGTAGGCTGAGAAAATAATGATCACCCGTTACTTCACCAGTTGACCAAGGATTTTTTTGGTTGACTGTTGCCATCTAGTGTCCGATTAATGTTTTTTTTTTAAGTGTTTGATTATATCAGTCACTGTACTTGTATATTCAATATTATATATATTTTAAAAATACATTTTGTAAACATTTTTAATTTGTTTCAATATTTGATTATTTTTCAGCCCTGAGGCAGTTGAAGCAAGCCCTGCCGAAAACGAGAAAAACTACAACCACAGCTTTGGGAGCGCTCAGAGCCATGGCTACCGGGGACTACCATATGCTGTGAGTTGTAGCTCTTGTGTTTTTACCAAAATAAATGTCTGCATAAATGTTGTCATGCAAAAATTGTGTTTTAGAATTAAACATTGAGTTGAATTCTAGCTATTTTTTAAAATACCTGTTGAAACATTGTATTTGTAGTGTTTCTTAAACATTTCTGTTAAATAAAACTTGAGATTATTATCATTCTTAGATCTACTGTAATAAATTTATAAGAGTGTATTATTATTAGTCAAACTGTTTTTTGTGATTAACATCTGTAATGTTTCACATACCTGTTTTTTCCCCATTTTCATTTATCTCCATTTTCCGTTTCCCTTTTTGCCTGAACACCGGTTGTTTGAAGATGCAAAAGTCTTCCGTTGTGTGTTGTCAGGATCACAACTATGGCGCACCCCCACCCCCAACACCACCCGCGTCACCGCTTTCACAAACAATCATCCCTCGCATGGATATCGACGGCATGGTACTCGGCTCCCGCTACCATGGAACTAATGAGGATAACTCGGCCGACAGCGACAGCTCCTCTGAGGAGGATGAGCCTGTGCCGAGCTGGTGTCACTGCAGCCTGACACCTGAAGGTCTGCTCATCAAATGTAACAATTGCAGGTAAGGTTTACAGTGTGGACATTTCTGTCCAAAAGTGGAGGCAACCAGTTCATTAAAAAAAGACTCCAATCCAGTGTTCCCTCTGTCATGAGTGTCCAAATCCTTTCACATAGTGTTGATGTTCTCGTTCACATTTTTAATATCAGTCTCAGCTCTTTGTTAAGAGAGTTTTGTGAGTCTAACTTAAACATTAGCTCGTTTAGCAACATTCTTACAATGAAGCCTGATCTTTTTTCTTTTTTTTTGACTTTAGACTACACTAGGGAGTTCATTAAGACATTTTGATGCTGCATCACTGTTACCTTACAAAGTGAAACAGTATCTTGAAGGTTGAACATTCTGTCAGGAAATTTGATACTCTACATAAAACACTTACAAGGCTTTCTGGGCTTTTTTATTTGCAGTGGACTTGATCGGAGGAAAGCAGCAGAGGGTCAACACGGGAAAATAGAAAACGTCTCAGGTATGGACCTTACTGTGAAGGAGTCTCCTCTGATCGTTCAGCTCCTTATTGACAAATCACTCTCATCTCTAATTGTATTTTTCGTTGTAGCTGAAGAAAGTAGTGCCATGGAGAGCGGGGATGAAGCCGTGTCACCCTCCACTATCTCTTACACGGCCACCCAGCATACACCCACCAGCATCAAACTCACTGTCAACAGGGTCAAGCAAAGCAAACCTAAGAAGAGGAAGAAGGGCACAGAAAAGGCACGAGAAATACCAAAAGTCAAAAAAGTCAAGGTAATTAGGATTGTCACACAAATACAGTGGTGCCTCAGTCTTCGACCAACTCCACCCTCGACCAAAATTTTCAAGAAAAATTTGCCTTCACTTTGACCGAATTTCAGCTTTCAAACGGCCCGAGTCAAACCGTGAGAGCATTCAAGTCAAACAAGACCGCGTGCGTTCTTTCTCGACCAGCGCAGCTTTTTATTGAATTATTTCTTGTGGGAAAAACTAATTCAGACCTCGACCACAAACCTGGAACGGATTACGTTTGAATGCTGAGGCCCCACTGTATTGAGCTGCCAGTAGTGATGTGGATGCAGACCACTTCATGTCCATTTTTATTTTCCTCTGTTTTCAGGCTTTCAGAGAAGGTTCTAGGAGGTCAATGAGAATGAAGGTACAGTCTGGAGCTCCCTCTTTGTTATTACGTGTTTAAGTGCAACATGACATATGTTCAAATCTAAAGATGTTCCATTTGCTGGATGTTTTCTTTAACCTAGAACTCAACAATAGAGGCTAGTGTACTGGACGAGAACACTGCGGAGGGATGGGAGAGCAAGATCCGCCAGTGGACGGACCAGTATGAAGAAGCTGTGACCAACCAGTACAGTGCTGACGTGCAAACATTGCTGCAGGTACATCGTGCCGCCTGCACAACTGCCTTGAGGTCTGAAGGCAGCGCCACAACATCTCCCTCTGCTGCACAGACCAACGCCTCCTACGATGCCGTGGACACCATCAACCACACGGAGCTCGCATGCAACCACACTGTGCTGGGCTCACGGATGCAGGTTTGTCACAAACTCACCAGTTAAACTGCTGAATTGAACTGACCAGTGTATCTTTTTGTGCAACACACCAACGATGCTACAGTAGTGTACATCACATATTTTGAAGATGTCTTCAATCACTCATACGATTTGTCATTTTGTAGCTTCAGTTGGGTCAGGTGACACGAGTGCAGAAACACAGGAAAATCCTCAGAGCGGCCAAAACCCTAGAACCAGACACACTCATCATTGAATACCGGGGAAAAGTTATGCTCAAACAACAGTTTGAAGTCAACGGACACTTTTTTAAAAAGTATGACTTCCTGTTTGGATTTTTGTCTTTTTCATTACGTGACATCTTTCTTTCATTTAATCACCACCTCTTCTTCTTTTTAGACCTTATCCATTTGTGCTGTTTTACTCTAAGTTTAACGACGTGGAGATGTGCATTGATGCACGCACTTTTGGAAATGATGCACGTTTCATCAGGCGATCCTGTGAACCCAATGCTGAGGTCAGTTAGAGTTTCTAATTGGTTTCTATAGAACAAAATGGATTTGTTTAGGTGGAAGAATAGAGTATTGGATGTGTTATCTTTACAGGTTCGACATATGATCACTGAAGGAATGATCCATCTGTGCATCTATGCTGTCAGTCAAATCACTAAAGACTCAGAAGTCACCATTGGATTTGACTATGAGTTTAATAGCTGGTCAGTGGCTTCAATTGCTAACCTAGTTAACACTTTACAGCACATTGTTCACTAATGTAGTTATTAATGTTTTTAATTATCTCCATCCTTTTGACAAACTCACAGTAATTACAAGGTGGACTGTGCGTGCTACAAGGGCAACCAGAACTGCCCAGTGCAGAAGCACAACCTGAGCCCCAAGGAGAACTTCTTGAGTCCCTCGGCGCTGCTGTCCCTCACCCCCGTGCCTGGTGCTGTGACCAGACAAAGGAAAGCTCGGAGGAAAGAACTGGAGGTCAGTCTGGTCAGTGATAGCGGCCAAGTCAATGAAGACAACCAGGAGGCCAAGAAACTGCAGGGAACAAGTGACACGGAGGTGAGGGCATCTGCTGCCTTGAACACACATTGGTTGGGTGTGATACATATATTTTTATCTTCTCACAGATACTGCTCAAAACCTACAAAAAAATGTGTTATCGTAGTAATAAGTGGAATTTGTACAATACAAGTAAGTTTATTTTGTTTAGAAAGTTTTTTTTTTTCTCTGTGCAATTAGGAGAGACTGCCAGACGAGGTGAAGGTGGAGGAGGGAGAGGACGGAGATGTGGAGGAAAATGGGTTCACACTCTCTAGTAAAAAAGTACTTTATTTTAATTTTCTTTCTTTGAGATAATGTTGTTTTGTCCAATAATTTCTGTTATCAGCGACATTGTTTTCTGTTAATTCACTCTGCTTTACCTCAAGGCTTTTACTGGTGTGGAAAGGAGAAGGAGAAGAGTGGGAGGTGCTCACCTCAAGGAGGACGCTGTGAAGACAGAAGATGCAACAAACACACCTACACCTCCCAATGTTGGTGTTGGGGTGAGCACGCGGCGAGCGTCTTATGTCACGGTATGTGAGGGACAAAATCCTACTTGGTCTTTGCTCTTTTACGTATTTGTCTTTAATGCTGACGTCTCTTTCAAAGGAGGCGCCATCTTTTAAGGAGAAGACCCCGCTACTCCTGCCCACTGCACCAGCTGCTCCACCTAAACCTGCACGTCCGACCAAGCCGCGTCCGAAAAGCCGTATGTCTCGCTACCGGTCAAGCTCGACACAGCGAGCTCGGCGGCAACGTCAATCCCTCACCCAACAGGCTGTGGCTGCAGCGGCTGCACTGGCGGCAGCAGCGTCGGCCGAACAGGGGATTGGACTGGATGAGGAGGGATCTCACGGCCCATATAGTGCTGACCATGGCCTGAGAGACAGTACTCAGGGCGGGCCTTACCTTAATGGAGATGGTCAGGGGCTAAACTGCATAAATAGAGGCAACTTGCGCTATCCCAAAACGAAGAAGGTCAGTAGAGTGTAGCACAGGGACACTGGGACTTTATGTCTTTGTTGGTCATTCTATAACTCTTTGTCTTCCTTCAGTACCTTGTGACTGAGTGGTTGAACGATAAGATCCCAGGAGGTGAGAAGGTTCAGCAGGAGCTGCTTGTAGAGCGCCCTCTGCAGATAACCACGGACCCCACGGTGCTGGCCACCACCCTCAACATGCTGCCGGGTCTGTCTCAGACGTCCCTGATTTGTACCACGCCAAGACACTATATTCGCTTTGGATCGCCATTCAACCCAGAGAGACGCAGGCCTCGTCCATTTCAAATTGATGGCACTTATGGCTGCTACAAAAAGGTAAATCATTCTGGAGGAATATCAGGAACGATATTAAAATATGTGCATGTGGATTAATCTTTGGTAAAGTCACTCACACTTTTGCTTGTAAATCATGTGTATAACAATAAATGTAGACTTGTATTAATAAGATATTTCAACCTCACTGTTGTTCTCTTTGCAGAGATTAATAAAACAGGTGGAGGATGAAAGCTGTTCTGCTAGTATCGAGGACGGCACAGAGTCTACGTCCTCACAGCAAAGTACCAGCAGCAGATCGACGCCCAATCTCCTGACTAGTGGTTTGTACATTCTATAAATGAATTAGGTTACGACTCGACTGTTTAGTTTGATTTTTTTTATTCTTACATCAATAACCAAAAGGGCTCATCCTTCAATGGTACAAGCTAAGAAACAGCCAAATAGCTTGGGGAATACTCCAAGATGTATACAGGAAGTCCTAAAAGAGTGGAGTAGTAGTACTAATTGTTATTAGTAGTAGTAGTAGTATGATTGTTAGGAAATGGGACAGTTCACATCAACTCATCTTTGAAGTTGAACAGAGTTCACCCAGACAGGTCCTACCACCAGTTAAAATTTGTGTTTTTTTTCCTTTTTTATTGGAACCACAGAACTAAGTGCTCCGTTCAAGAAGCGCCGCTCTAAGTATTTGGCCGAGATGACACATGCAGCTCCAGACAGTCTGCCTCGTCCTCTGTCACCCATCACACCACCGCTCCCTGAGAACTCCCTACATTCTCTACTGCACACTTCCTGTGGCTCCTTGCTGCCCAATGGCTTTGTCTACTCACCCATGCCATCACTGCCTGCAAGCCACTGCAACACACCCCTGCAGTTTGAAGTAAGTTGACATCACACACACATGGATTCACAAAATGTACTGTTTTTTAATCAAAAAACTAGAAAGAGAAAGTGTTTTGGTGATGATGTGTTGGTTGGTCTTGGTGTTCTAATTCTTTGGTTCTTTGTTGTAGAACATATCATCTCCTGAAGCTTCCCCTGTCCACCGGCCTGAGTCCATCTCCCCTGATGTATGCTTTTCTCATTGTGCACTTGATTTTTTTACTCACTTGTTACTGCTTGGTCTGATAAATGTTCTTCACCGTCTCATCCTCTGTAGGCCTGTCTGAAGATAGATTTTGAAGTCCCTCGCCCTCAGTTCTCAGACTTGTCGCTGCACTCAAGTTTGGAGAGTCCTGTAGCCGTTACCTCAGAAGAACTGTTTGCCCCGGGATGCACCTCAGGCCCAGACTCCCAGGGTTCATCCACTGTCAATGGCTCCCTAAACCCGGTGCCCTGTCCTTCAGACTCAAACAGGGAGCAGGCCTGCGGGGGTGCAGAGTTTAATCTCATATACACCTGCTCGCCCCTCAACGCAAACCTGGGTAACCCCATGTCAACGGAATGCCACCTCACCCTGTCAGAGGGGGGCGTTTTCTCTGCAGAGTCTTTCCACGGGTCTGTAAGTGGCCAGGGGTTGATGAGGGGGGAGCAACTGGGCTCCATGTCGCCGTACGGTGAGCCTCATTACGGCAGAGGTTACTCAGAGAGTGGCTCATCTCCTCACATGGGCAACCCACCACAGAAAAGGAAGGCAAGTTCTCTGAATTCTTATTCTAATTATAACCAATCGCAGACAAATATTTTCTGTTCTTTTTCTTAAGTGTGGAATGTGCTTAAAGAGAAGCCAAGTCTCCATTGTGTTCCTCCCCTTGCTTTGCTTCTGTTGACTTTGTACGTCAAACGAGTCCCTTGTTTTTTGCTTGACAAAGTTTGTGTATCTAAATAATTTCCACTCTACAGCTTTGATTTTTCCTCCCTTTACCTTTTCCTCAGTCCCGTCCTTTTCCTCCTTTTTGTTGACCCTTATTGCCAAGTTTCTCTTCCACTTTTCTTCCAAGGCAGAGGGCCAACCAACATACCATTAGTCTGCTGACAGGAAAGCCAGATTACCAGGCTATAGATCTAAGAAGGGAATACAAGCCATTTCAAAATATGGTGAATATTCTCCCTACAACTTCATCTTCAGAAGTGTGCATGAAAGTATATTTTGTTTGCATCTGCATACAACAACCCACCCTTCTTCTCCTCCAACCTGTATAGACTCAGTGCTGATAAGTTTTGTGCTGGAGATCCAGGCCTGAGTCTGTCCGTTGGCTCGTCAAACATTTATTAGATTTTCTGCACTTTGTACATTTGGGCCTCAGACCTATGAGTTATATCAGTGAAGTCATTTGTCTGTTTGCATAAAAAGAATTTCTAAAAAAAATGTTTTCATTTCCTTTAACCACATTTTTTTTATTATACTTTTCAGTTATTTTTTCCAAAATACATCTTAAGTTTACATTAATTATATTGTAATAAAACAGAATCAAATACATCCAGTTTTGAGGTCTTTAAATGAAATATGTAAACAGTTAATTTCATAGATCTACATGAAAAAACACAGAGCACAGCCTTCCACCTGTGGTAATGAACAGTGATGTTGTAAACCAGATCAGAATATTTAAACTCACCTCACATAGATGAGCTAAAGAGGTAAATAAACAATAAGAAATCCCTGTGATGTAAGGAGTGTATGAGGTCCAGCCTTGTGGAACTAACAACCACATTCCTTCAACCTTCACCATCAAGCTGTCCCTCCTCTCCAGCCTATGGTCTCTACTGTAATACCAGAGTGATGATGATCAGACATTCAGCCATTGAACCATTGAAGTAACCGTGTGTGTTGTCAGCGTCATTTACTTCGTCTCATTCCTGTCCCGTCTCACGACGACCATGAGCCCAGATGAGTTTTTTATCTGAACTCAGGAGTGGAGGCGACTCTGTGTTTGTGACATTAATGTTCTTGTTCTTTGACCGTGGTTGCATCATGGTGTGATGAATCTGAAGTTGCCTGCTCTCTTGTCCAAGCTTTTAAAGCCATATCTTACTAACAGCGCATTAGTCCCCATTCAGTGATGATCACAGTTTTGAGTCAAGTAAATTCATGGAATGAACCTGAATCAATATGCATACAGTATTATTTCCCATCTCTGACAGAACTTTCATACTGATGAAAGTCTTCCTTTAATCCAAATTCTTTCAGGTGAGTCTCCTTTGGTGTGGTGCATGTCTTCAGCCCATCTCCTAGTGCAGTGTTTGGTTATTGATGTGTGTCGTCAACTTTACAGAGTTGTGATGTGATGAGACTTTGTGTAATAATGGCATTTTCTCCTTTTCATTCATCTGCTGCTCTAGGTGTCACTGCTGGAGTACCGTAAACGGAAGCAGAGCAGTGGTCGGGACCATGATCCTGCCGTCAGCAGCTCCAGTGTTACCAGGCCCAGCTCCTTCTACTGTCGAGACCCCCACCAGGCCCACTATCAGCAGCTGACACAACAACCAGCTGATGCTGCATTGCACAACTCCTACCCTCCCACAGCACACAGAACCCCAATCCCACAGATCGAGGACGTCAGCCCCCCAGACCCAAACGGCCTTCCAGTAAAATCTGCTCCATCCGGCACCAAAAGCGAGTGGTGAGGAGATGGAAGAATAACATTTTTCTTCATGACAGATTCCTGAAAACTATTTATCATTTCTGAGTAAAGCCAATACGTTTAATCAAGATCATTTTGTCCAAGGATGGTTCCCACCACGGTTGAACGTCTGAGGGAAGGCCAAGGGGTTCTGGAGCGAGTACTGCGGAGCATCAAGATGGAGAAGATTTATACGACGGGGAACAGTTCCTTAGAAGAGGAATATGGTGAGAAGGAATCTCAAAGAACAGAAACAAGTTCATACTCAGGAGAGATTGATGACGTTTAACAACTTTATCTTTCTGGCACAGATCGATGTGAGATGCAGGCAACATCTATGGCTTCACCCATGAAGAGTCCTCACAGATACAGTCCCCCCGTGTACCTGCACCAGGTAACTGATCATCCTTTAGCAATATTTTATTGGTACTAATTACTTGTGATATTTTTGTGTACACATGTTCCCCATGATCTCAACCTTTTCTACATGTTGTTAATGAATTGTATTGGGGATTAGTTAGTTTTCTACTAATTAGCTTAGATTATTAGTTTTCCTTCAGGGATGGACCACAGTTTGTCTCATTGTCACCCTGCCCTGTCCCCCCTCTGCCTTAACACCCACCCTCTCCATGTCCTGTTTCATTACATCCTCAAATCTTCTTCAGGGTTTTCCTTTTCATTTTCAACATCCTTTGTCCTCTATATTTACTACATCTTCCTAGAGTTGTAAATTGTGTGTTTTTGTCTTTTCAGTCATCAGAAAGTCACAGGCACACTGACAGCCCGTCGTTGCATCAGCAGACACCTGCCTCTCCACTCCGAGACTCCTACAGTCCTCCTGGCCAAAGTTTCTACGTGCACCACCCCTCTACTGGACTATCTAACGACCATACCGCATCTTCCTGCCATAGTCAATCATTCAGCCAAACATTGCCCACAGACTCAAGACCAGCCCAGGGGTCAGTGCACCAGCAGAGAGGCTGCAGTGATGTGGTCAGAAGCCCAAACTACAGCAGCCAGTTGAAAAATAGCCTTTTAAAGAGTGGTGACTCCACAGGAGCTTCCTCCCAAGGATCCCGAGCTCATGGCCAAACTAAGGTGCACTTGGGCACCGTGGCCTCTAGGGGGGGTCAGCAGCAGCACCAAGAGCAGATCAGTCCAAGTCAGTCATGGCTGCAGACGGGCTCCAGACTGCTGACAGGCTCTGGGCCGGCAAATTACCCACCACAGGGTTTAGGTCTGGCCCAGTTACAGAAATCCCCAATTCAGGGATCTGGAGTAAGGACACAGTCGGGAAGCCTATAAGGACATTGTTTTCCTTTTTTGTTTTCTTTCTTTTTTTGTTTGTGTATGAGTGTGCATGAAGCTACCCACCCCCACCTACATAAAGCCGTGGTGAAGTGGTGCTCAGGGAGTTTGAGGAGGTAAATGTACAATGAAAGGATTCCATGACTATTCTGCAAATGGCATTTTATAAATATACATTCATATATATACATATTTATATGTGTATATATGTATGTATATAGGTGTCAGCTACAGTAGAGGGATAAAAAGAAGTTGATGTTTTTCTTTTAAGGGATCATTCCATATTGTTATGTACTTCCACTACTTACAGACCTATTTTGTCCTCATGGTTTCCCTCAATGTGCTGTGGATGCTTTTCAATGGTTTTGTTCTCTCATCCCAAATGGACAGTTTTTATTTCACTTAAGGACTACTTCATTGTAAACTTCCGATGTTGTACTTGAGACATAATGGTCTCTTTATTCATGGTGCTGCAATTTCTTTTCAATAAATTTGAAATCCAGTTATATTCTCTACTCAAGTTTGCATTTGTCTTGTTCCATAACCTCACACTGAACCTAGTGTGGTGTTCCTGAAGGTCTGGTTTTTTTTTTGTTCCATTTTAAATTAACAAATTCTGCAAATTGCAATATCTCAACATCTCCTCTAACTACATCTTCAGACTGCTCCACCTCAACTCTCACTCTGATCTGCTTGTTTCCAGTCTTGTCTAGTCTGGTAACTCAAGACCTCAGCACCTCGAGCTTGAACTCCACCTCCTTTATATGACTCACTCTTGAATTTACATGTATTCTGTCATTTGTCCTGCTGACCATCATTCCTCTTCACTCCAAAGCAGATCTCCACCTCTCCAGGGTTTCTTCTTCCTACTCGCCATTTCTTTATAAGAGCAGTGTTTCTGTTTAAGTTTTTTTTTTTTTTGGTGGCAATATCTGAATCATAAGTCAATAAAAATATATTTTCTTATTACATTACATTCTTAGACCATTTATATCCAAAAGTGACATTGTATAATGGAAGTTTTGTGATTTCCTGAAGAATTCCATGAATTCCAGAACAATACCGGGATTATTAAAGTTCTGTGTTTAATAATTTCCACTACTCCCTGATGTATCTGTGAGATTTTACATCGATTTGAACAATACTCAAAGAATCGTATGTGAGAGAAGCAAATCCTGACTGTTAAAAACTTTTTCAAAATTGATTACTGATGCTTTTGTCATTGTTAAACAATTTTAGGCGAGAGATATGATGTTATGTTGGGAAATGTCCTCTCGGTGGCAGCAGAGCTCTGACATGATCCCCGTATAGTTGGTGGCGGTGAAAATGAAATCCACCGCAAATCTTGCCTCAAGTGTCTCCTGGTTGTGTGGCGGCATTTAGACAATATATCAAAATTACATAATAAATACCAAAGAAACAGTGCACGACAGAAAATAAATTTACTCTAACAGCGAAAACCGTCCGCCATTTTGCCCCGTTTTAAACGGCGCTCCATTGGCGGTATCGCCCCCTATAGGCTGTCCCACGACAGACAGTTATAGCTGAAATGCTTTATGTCGAGGGCCAAAAGTTAGAAACTTTTGTATATTGGCTTTCCTTCTCCTGACTCCTTAATACAACATAGAAAAGCTCGCATTTGTAAAAAGAAATCTTCTCGTATAGTAAATATGGCTCAAACTTTGTAAAACTGTTTCGCATTTCTTGAATGGTTTTGCACCTCCCGGCCACCGTAGTACAGGCTAATGTAGCAACAAGCAGTAAAAACATTTCTCTACAGGTCAACACTGGGGAGAAGCACACATTTATTTGCTTTGCTCGGAGATTAAAAAACAAACAAACAACACTTAATTTCACTGTTTAAATGGACAGTGAAAGCCAAATACAACACATGGGTCATAAAGCACCTAAAATCCCAAAGAAAATCCATTCTTAAAATCAATATATTAAGTTTAGTTTATTTAAAAGAGGAGGATAAAATTACATAAAGCACATAATTACACGTGGTTAAAAAAAGCCAGAAGCAACCAAAAGGCTAGTTTTCATCTAACGTAGGTATGAATATAGGCAGCAGAAGTAGCCATTCTTCTCGCTTTCCTATTGTTCTCTTCTCTCTCTGCACTTGTCTCCAGTTTCAGACTCTCACCGTAATTTAAAAAAATCCTCCACTTTCTTAACTACACTCTACATTCAAGAGTCCCTTCAATGTAGCTTGACATCTTTCAACTCGTAGTTTCTGCTAAATTCATAAAAGCTAATGAAGATGTAAACCAACAAATCCACTCTTCCTGTTTAATGTTTGGAGGATACTGACAGTGGAGACGAGGATAAAATAACAGAAGAGGTTATTTCAATAAACAACATGGCAGCGATAAAAGGACAAAGTTCAGTCCAGGAGGGAGGGACAATAAAAATCCACTAGGACAGGATCACATGGACAGACACATGATCGGTCACTGCTGATTCAGTCATAACTAAATGATTGCAGTGAAGACTAGGAAGTTAGATACACACAGTTTACTAACAAGAGAAATGTGTGTCAATACTATGGTCAGGAAGAGTCAAATTTAATTTACAACAAGATCATAACAAACATGTCAGTCCGTTATGTCCTCACAACTCATTATTCTTTTGTTTATTGTTATTGTTTCCCGTATAGTGTGTATTTTTTAGCCTTTTTTATCTCATCTTTTCTCTATATCAGTATCTGTGCTGTTGAAAAGGCGCTATTTCCCCACTGACGCCCTGTCTTATGGTCTCAAAAGACCGAGGATGTCGTAAACATGCCAACGTATTGGCGTAAAGTTGAAATAAACTCAAACGTAACCCTCCCGGAGCAGAGTTGGTATAATAAATTAACAACCCTGACCCAGTTCTGGAGGAAATTCTCAAAAACAACAACTATTTTAATCGATTTCTGGGGCTGACAGCGGCCATTTCAAAACACCTTGTTGTTGCTGTGACGTCGTTTTATGAGGGGAAGCCTGGGCGGGCGGACGGCCGACGTCATTTCCTGTTTACTAGCGACTGCACAGAGAGAGCCTGGGGTTGAGAGGTTACTACACGTCTGTGTTTTCTTCACCTCTTCTGTTGTGGCTACATCAGCTGGCGTTAAATTGCGCGTTACGCTACGTCACGTTCTTGTTGGAGTGTTTATTTATTTTCTCTGTCTGGTCTCAGTGGGAAACATAAGGACGAAACACTTTGGAAATATGAGCAGGCCGGGAAGTCTCCTGGAGCTGCCCTGACCACAGCTGACCTGAGGTCGGTTTACAACTGTGGTCCTTATCGACATTAAAGCGCCGATGGGCCGGGAGGCTTCAACGGTCAGAAGAAGAGCATCGAAATACCGTTGAACCGAGGACGAACCGATGGTTTCGAGCAGCGGAGACTCGGACACGACTTAGAATAGAGGCTTGTTAGCCGGCTGCGCTAACTCCAGAGGCAGCCCTGCTGTTTGATCGCCGTCAAGAAGCTTCAGTGTGGGCAGTGCTGCACTCGTTGGTATCCTGAATCCACCGAGACACCCCGGTCCCTTTAAGCGGGCGTTCAGGAGAAGGGTCGCAGGGAAGGCATGGCCTGGTCGGTCGAGGTCTGGTGTGTCAACAGGACAAGGCTCGGTGTTGTTTGAAGAAGGTCAGGTTCGCCTGGGATCCTCTGCTCGTCCAAACGGACCGATGGCCTTCTCGCCCACCCCCCCGGCTGCCGGCTACTCCGGCCCCGGGCTGACTGTCAGAAAGGGCGACGAAGTAGCGGACTTGATATATTTGTTTTCCAAGACTCAGTACAGAGCGAAGGAAATCTCTCCTCAGGTAAGACAGCCAGCCAATCAGAGAACAGTCACCTCTGCCCAGCAACTAATGACGGCGATGCATTTGGATTGACAACAGAACGAGGGGCCGAGGGGGACAGTCCACAGGTGTCAACACTGGACACTAGGAGGACATTTAATCGAATACACTTCCTCTTTATTAATAAAATCACACTGATTGGACAGAGAGGTCTTTCTTCTCTCCAGTTCTGACATGTTGACTTTTTGCACAATATTATCATTAAAGTTGAAATAAAACACATCCATAGCATTTGTTTCCCAACATCTCCCTTTATCTTTAGTTTCTTCAGTTCCTTTTTAATGTTAATTATGCAAAATACACTCAAAATTCATATATGAATAGATTTCCCTTTTTTCCCTTATTTTCCTGTTTCTATCAAAACAGCTCAGGTATGAATGTCAATCACACAGGGTTTCATTAGAGCATCATTTAAAATATTAACAGGAATCAAAAACAAAGTAAGAAGTGTGGGTTTTCTCCTCATCCATCCTAATGATTCCTGTCTTCCTCCATCAGGTGAACGCTGTAGAGAACCGCTGTCTGGAGTTGATTGGCAGGGATTATAAGTACAGTATCATCCATAACGCCAACGGGGAAGTTTGTGGCCATTACCCACGACAAATAGTTTTCCTGGAGTATGAATCCACGGAGCCAGACAGCAACAGGTGATTTCACTGCTCTTATCGTGATTCCTCTTTGTTTGCACCATACAATTAACTTGACTGTAAAATAGTAACTGGGAGCGAGAACAGAGAAAGAAAGAAGTTGAATTCTTCTTCTGTCACTTTTTTTTTTGGTGCCACATGGTTTTGGACTTGGGCCGAAAGTAAGAAAATATTGATGAATTGAGAAATCACAAAATCCTATTGACATTCTGTAGCAATGTCTCGGATTAAATTAATGGAATATAATTTTTTTCATTATATTGAATATTTTATTTGTGATAACAAAAGTAGACTTTCTGTTCTAATGGCCGTGACCTGATGTTGAGTTTTAAACACTTTTCATACGTCATAAATTTATAACATTAAAAAAATTAACATTTCCTTATGTTGTATCATTGCACCTGTATCGTGATATAAACGGTAAAAAAACACAAATTCAAATCATCTGGAAATATGTTTTTCTCCCAGGTTTGAGAGCACAGTACAGATCAGTAAACTGCAGGACCTGGTGAACCGGAGTAAACTGGCTCGGTGCAGAGGGAGGTTCGTGTGTCCTGTCATTCTCTACAATGGAAAGGTACTGCAGGGTCATAAGTTCCTCTGTTGAAGTCAGTGTCTCAGTACAACTGTGTGACTGTGACTTTTCTTTTTATTAATGCAGCATATTTGCCGGTCTTCCACCCTGGCTGGTTGGGGCGAGCTCTATGGACGCACAGGCTACAATTACATCTTCTCTGGTACTGAATCGACAAACCTTCCCAAATAAGCTGAGGGTCCAGTTTGAGGAAGTAGTGACTAAGTTATAGTTCCATGGAAGATATTATTATTGTAAATGTCATGTGAGTTCTCTTGCAGTTGTCGACAGACAGTTTTGTAGCTTCTTTTAAATCAGCGTTTGTTTTTCACGCTACATGGTCACTGATGTTGTTGTTGTTGTCAAGTAGTTTCATTTAAAAAGTGCACAAATAGAGTTGCAAAGATGTCCTTGTCATTAATTTCTGCTCGTTGATGTAGATGAAAATAACTTGGATAGAGATGGAATTTTATGAATCTCCTGGAATTATCTTGGAGAAATTCAGGATTAACTTGACCTACCATAGATATTTTTCAAACCGACTGTGACCTCCTTGGAATTTACTACCAAATTAAAATGTAACTCCATTGTAGCTGATTTAAGAGGGCATTAAATGAACATTTGCATATATGTCAGATTCACTTTGTGTGTGTGATTTCAAACAGGTATTTCTGTCTAATTTGGAAATGTTTTGTCCGTGATTCAAACACCTTGTAGGAGGAAGTGATGACACGGCAGCGGAGTCAGAGGAGGCACCCGAGGACGACAGTGCTGTCAGGTATTGGACAGACATACACACAGTATAGAGTAGATATGATGGACTCACCTGAAGTTCTGTGCTAATGTGAGAAGAATATTGTCATAAACACTTGATCTGTTTCTGTCAGAAACGGAGACTCCCAGCTCTTTGACAAGGTTCGAGGCCACGACATTAAGCTGCTGCACTACCTTTCAGTGCGATACATCTGCGACCTGATGGTGGAGAACAAGAAGGTCAAGTTTGGCCTGAAGTAAGTATCAAATACACAACAACTGTGTCATTGATTTAATGCTTTAATTGTGTAGAAAACTTGACCTAAATCAGCAGGTCATGGACTGAAGTCTTCTCTGGTTTCTTTCTTCTTTTTGTTTCTGTCGTGCATTTCTAACCAACAAACTAAAGTGACACCACTTTTTTCCTGTCTATTCAGTGTGACGTCCTCTGAAAAGGCAGACAAAGCCCAGCGCTATGCAGACTTCACTTTACTCTCAGTCCCTTATCCAGGTAACCAGTCATCTCAATGTGATTGTCATGACATTACATTATTCAACACTTGATTTCAGTTGCTGATATTGAACTTATTCTGAGAGAACACGGCAAGAAAATATTAAATTAGAAAAAAAAAGAGAATATTTTAATATCAACTCACAAAATTCAAATATAGAGAGTTGTGTTTCATCATGTCTGTTAGAAAGAGTTAAATGCTTTGCACCTTGTACCATTTGTGGTAAGTCTTTAACAATCATCTATTGTTGTCTGTTGTGTTAATAAGTTACTGTTGCTTTTCTTGTGTAACGTTGATGGGAACTCCCTGTCCTGTCTTTCTTTAGGCTGTGAGTTTTTTAAGGACTACAAAGAGTGCGACTACACGGCCGAGGGTCTGGTGTTCAACTGGAATCAGGTTTGGTTTAAACCTAGATATGACTGTAGTTGTTACTTTAATTAATTAATATTATTTGGTAAATATTGTTGAATGACATCCATTCTGAAGTCTCTGTGTTTTGTCCTCTAGGACTATGTGGACGCTCCCTTAACCATCCCTGAGTGCTTCACCCAGAACCTAAATATTGACTGGAGCCAATACCAGGTGTTCTCTTCTGTCCTACTGTCATCCTGTCCTGTCTCACAGCTTCTGATCTTCTAACAGAAGATGATACTTGTTTTCCACCATGACCCTGTGATAAACAATGTAGTATTGGTTCAAAAGTAACAGTTTTCTCATAGAAAAGTCATTCTTTCTTTAAACCATTACAACCAGGCCTCTTGACCCCTATTTTTCCCCTCTCTGGCTCCCTCTATTGGTTCATCAGTCTTGGGACCTGGTGGAGCAGACCCAGAATTACCTAAAGCTCTTACTATACATCATCAACAATGATGGTAGGTGAATCTTCTGTTATGATGGTGAATCTTCTGTTATGATGGATTGTTGAATTTACTATTATGGCTCACAAAATACTTTATGTTATAATGTTAAATGTGGTGTGTTGTTGCAGAAGATAGTGGCCTTCTGGTTCACTGCATATCAGGCTGGGATCGGACTCCGCTGTTCGTGTCCCTTCTCCGACTCTCGCTGTGGGCCGTAAGTCCTTCATTTTATCCGTCTGTTCCAGGCTGCTTCTGGTCGTGTCTGTTCTTATTCTGGTAGTTACTGGAACATTCCTTTGTCATCTGCACCTCCTTTTGTGGCCTAGTCCGGGAGGAACCAGACCTGGGTTGGGAGGGTTTCAGGTTTGAGTCCACCAGCCTACAAGTTGCCACTGAGGTGCACAGAGTGTACCCTCTTTATCACACACTGCTCCCCAGGCGTGCACAAAACTGACCACTGACCATGACTTTGGTCAAGGGTTGAATCTGGTCGTGTGCAGTGTTGTGCTGTGTCACGGTGACAAGAAGTCAAAAAATGTTGAACTTGTCTTCACAGGACGGTGCCGTCCACGCCAGACTGGAACCAGCAGAAATCCTGTATCTGACCATCGCGTACGACTGGTTCCTCTTTGGGTAAAGATTTTCACTTGAATACATTTTAATTTCATTACTTTTCTGAAAGTCATTATTCACAAACCCTGAACTGAAGCTAAACAAATTTAAACTGCACTTTGTTCAGCCAGTTACATAACAACTGATTATTGTGTGTCACCAGCGCCCCCTGCTGTTACTGATAAAACTGTAAAACATTTTCAGCCTTGACCTGAGTTCTCTTCTAATCGGCAGCAGGACCGATCTGTTGTCCTTCAAAGAGGGGGTTTTCTCTGTCCACTCTTGAGTCTCCAGAGTGAGAACATGTACAGATGGTGACTTAGATTAAGGGCCAAACAGTGGAAGGGTTGGAAGCACTCTTGCCTTACAACAAGAAGGTCACTAGTCCAAGCCCAGTCTCCAACTGAGGGTCTGAATTATTATCTTGGCTCGTGCACATATAAAGTGGACTGTCTTCAGTGAAACCTGAATTTTCTTGGTGACTGAAACTAGAACTAACTAGACCAGGGTCCTGAGGATTAAGGAGTGTTGGTTAATCTATATAGATTAGAGTAAATTACTGATTAATCCACACTGATTATGGTTTTTAATTGGCTTTTGTTTCTGTTTTCAGTCACATGCTGCCTGATCGACTCTCCAAAGGGGAAGAGGTGAGTTAGTTGTTACTGATATTTTGAAATGAGCATAAAGTTGAAATCAAAATCAAACATTTCCTTTTCGATACAGTGTCTTTGATGCCATTGAATTAATGCTATAAGATTCTTTTGGACCAAAAAACCTTTTTGAATTAAAAACCAGCAGTTATTCTTCAGCCGTGCTGTTGTTGACCAGCTTTTACAGTTTCTCTTCAGTTCTGTGAAATCTCTGGTCCTTCATCTCATCTGAGTCTTCATCTTCTTGCTTCCTCAGATTTTTTTCTTTTGCTTCAATTTTCTGAAGCACATCGTGTCAGAGAAGTTCTCTGCTGTGCGGAAGCAAAGGTGGGTAGATATCTCCTGGTCCATCATCACTTCATCACAACTTCACTTCAAAAAACTAATATTGTTTAATATAATGCACTATCATTACTTTGTTGTTATACTTTTTGCAGAAGAAAAAATTCACAGCTAACGGACAGGGACTTCACTGTGGAAGATCTCTGCCAGTTAAGTGAGTTTGTCTGTTTATCTGACACTTTTATTTGATTACACTGTGAACCACTTATCAGCCACAGTGACAGACTCTGTGAAATAATCTGTGTTGTTTGTCACAGACTCCAGGGACCGAGGCAGTGTGACCAGTCTGAGCAGTGACTTTTCTCTCATTTCTGAGGAGCCAGGAAGCAGCTTCACTAATGAAACAGTGGACCTGTTCTTCAACCAGCCTCAGGCCTGTAGCTGGTACGTATTGTGTGTAAAAAAAAAAAAGTTCTGTGTAGAAACACACTTTGTCAAAGGTCTTCATCTACCAGGAGAACGTTACTCTGCTATCAATATTCCAGGGTATATTTTAGTTATTCAGAAGTAATTCATTATTGTATTTGATCATAATTTGTCTGTGAACTTGAAAAAACATTTGGGAACATTGTGTGTTGATTGTATCGTTCAGTCTTCAATGCTGATGTTTCCCTTCTTTCACCTCCGTAGGAGAAAGGCAACCACATCCTCCCCTCAGATGATTGTTTGGAATAAGAACCCTGTAGAAGACCATCTCCATAATCCAGTTAATGAGGCCAGGTCTTCCAGCTCCTCTTCATCTAACCAGTCAGACCATGTGGTCTCCTGTACTGGTAGCAGCCCTTTAGCTGTACCAGGAAAAAGGTCAGGAATTTGGTGTTTTGGTTTTATTGTAATTGTAGTTTTTGTTTAAATACCTGGATGGAGGCTTCATCTCTGTGTTAATATCTCGTCATTTCGTCCCTATCTGAATTATGGACAGTTATCACAGTAAACTAACACTACTCCCTCCATTGGCTGCACTGTACTGCCCCCGTGTGGGAGGTGTCAGTATAACCGATTTTTTTTCATACATCATAACATAAACATATTTAAATACTGGGAAATGATTGCCCATCCCTAAAAACCACTCGTGGGCTTAACTGAAAGGTGCAGATTCCACTGGAAGTTCTGTGGGTCTGGATGGTGCAGCTGGAGGATTAGAACCTGAAGCCATGAGGACCCAAGTCTGCTTCCTTACCCAAGCAAAACTAAACTAAAAGACAGCTTCGGTAGCTCTTGTTTACCTAGAGGACATTGAACACAGCACCGTTCAATGTTGCACTTTTTGATTTCTTACTGACTTCAAAACAAACACTAAAGTGACAATTGTTTTCATGTGTCTTCTCCAGGAAAGTGGCCGAGTTCACTCGGTCCGGTTCTTCGCTCTCAACAGAATATGGCAGTTGGCAGATAGTGTCTGGCTGTGGTAGCATCAATGATCAAGCTCCTGCACAAATGTCCTTCAACTTTTCCACCTCATCTGCTGCTGCTGCTGCTGCTGCCTTCGATTCCCATCTACCCTTCAGTTTTAGGGACGATGCCCCCAGTGGACAACTGTAAGTAGTTTGCACTGTCGTCTTGTGATATCACGATATAAATGGTTGCCTGAACCCATGTTCTGAATTCAATGACCACAGTATGAATAGCTGTGTCCATTCTTGTTATATTCATTATACCACATTGTTTCCCTCCTGTCTCTGTTTCCTGTTAAAGGCGTCCCAATCCCTCTGAGCGTCAAGTCCGTCTAGAAGCCGTACGGGAACTTTTCCTTGCAGCTTACAGCTCCACCGTGGGCCTTAAGTCATCAGCACCCAGCCCTTCTGGTGCCATCACTGGCTTGCTGGGGCAACTGGCCCGAGGAGTTGGCCTCCGAGGCACCAATGCAGTCATATGAACCCTGTCAATGTGACTTTAAACCTTCCTTTCTTGATTTAATGTCAATTCTCAGTGCCAAAGTGCCAAATATCACTTTCTCGTTCAGGGTTGAAGCATTATATGTTTTTAATTGTTATTATTTTTTTCTATGTTTTTCATGATTCTTTTTAAGGTTTATCTGTCACATTCAGGGGGAAATAATACAGCCAAAGTAATATAGGGATGGTTCAAGGGCTGAAAACAGGAGATTACGTACAATCCCAATACTAAAATAAAAACAAGTCCTTTTCCAAGTTCTTTTTTGACGTCTTTATCAATTTGTCACAACATATGCTCCGTACTTATGAATTTAAATAACCTCCAAGAGTAGTGCCATACTATAAATATGTGAGTAATTGTAATAGTGATTATATTTAATCGATTTAAAACCCAGTTGCACTTAAAAAGTATTTTCCATGATAGTTATTAGTACTACTATCAACATAACAGTGTCACTGCATTTGTGGGACTTGCTACAGGAAGTGACGCAAGTCGAAAACTTGGGCGAGAGGAAACACCAAAATAGCAGTGTGTTTTTTAGATAAAATGACGTGAAACTTTGCCTCCTGCTTTACTACCGCGATGTTTGTTTAAATCGTAGGCAACGACGCGATAAACAGTGTAAGAATGGAGGCGCAAATGCCGCTGCAACCGTTCGAAGGGAAAGCGGAACCACCTAGCTCCTGCAGCTAACGTTACCCTTTCTAACTTTACGGCAGCAGAAGAGTGAGTACGGCAGCTCCACAGAACCTTCTGCTGCCAACAAAGCTGCCGCTGCGCCGAGTAACAACCAGCCCGGAGCAGCGGGTTGTTATTAACGTTGTTGAAAAGACGTAGACCTCTGGAACAAACATATGGAGCTGGAGCAGGAGCTGGACGATCGAGGACGGGGCTATGGTCAATGCCAAACGGCATAACCGCCGTACGTTGTCTCTCCGTGGCTTCATGGATGTTAGCGACAGCAACATTCTCCTCTGTGAATCCAACGAAATTCTGAACTATCTTGATATTCAGGCCTCGAGGAAACCGGAACATGTTTTCGCTGTGTCTGGTCGGAATTGTGCAGCTGTGAGTGTTCAGGAGACGGTGGGTCGCCCAGTTGTGAAAGATAATCTTTTGACAAAATATGGCGATAAGAATTGTGGGCAGATTTGTACCAAGAACGCAAGTGAACGGAGCAACGCATTTCCGCCGCATCCGCGAAACGTCGACGATATCGCCCTGATTTCAGATCAACCAAACATCGCAGAAGTCATGGACTCTTCGGCCTTAATTCCTGACTCAGTCGGACTGGAGGGAGATGTAGAGGCGGACACAGACTCAACACGTCCGGCCACAGGCGAAGTGTTCTCTGGAACGATTATGATCAACAACCAAAGTATCATAGTGGCCATAGAAAACGGGGTCCTGACTGTGGCCGCCCCCCAAGATGGACTTGTGCGCAAAGAGGACGACGTGGTCAGCTTTAAGGAACATCTGTGCATCAAAGACCAGGATGACGTTGTTCTTCTCAACTATGACAGTGGCACGAAATCCTTTGGCAAGATCAGCACCCTGACAGTGTCAAGGAGCCGTCATCAAGAAGAACCCAAAACTAGTCTATGTGTGAGTGACTCAGAGTTGACCCTGGTGACCGACTGTGCCCTATCAGAGCTGGGTAACTCTCTGGACTCCACTCCTTTGACCAAACAAGAGAGCAGGGACCTGGCTGCTGTGACGGAGCCTGATCTGATCTCCCTGTCACCCAGAGTAGCCGTCCTCAACTGTAACAATGAGGACCTTCGCTGTGTGCCTCCAGTTCGGGCCAAAAAGGAGGCCGTTACATCCTTCTGCTGCAGAGAACCAGGCTGCTCCAGCACATTCACCTCACGGCAGAAACTCAAGGTTCACCTCCTGAATCACGCTGAGGACCCTCGGCCACATCAGTGTCCCTACGAGGGCTGTGGTTGGGCGTTCCCCACCTCGTACAAACTCAAGCGACACCTCCTGTCCCACGACAAGAACCGGCCACACATCTGCCAGTTTGAAGGATGCGGCCGACGTTTCACCACCGTGTACAACCTTAAAGCTCACGTTAAAGTGCACGAGCACGACGACTCCTTCATTTGTGAGATTTGCAGCGAGAAGTTTCGTAGTTCAGCACGTCTGGGCTACCACCAGAGGGTCCACTTTGAGCCACAGAGGCCCCACAAGTGTGAATTCCCAGGTAAACCTTGTTCTTTACAGACCAGAGAATTAGAAGAATGACGGGCACCATGCGAGGTCACTGCAAGTGTAAGAGGAAGTGTTGAGAAATGTATGTATGTGTCAACAAACGTGTCCTTCCTCCTCATGCAGAGAGATACTTAGGAACACCTCACAACAAGTCGGTGGAGACCAGACCATCAAGATAATTTCTCCTCCTTCCAATGGTCTTTGGATGCGTGAACCTGTGTGTTCTTGTCCACAGGCTTCTTGTCCAATGACTCTCCTCCACCTCCTATATTTTTCTCACCTAAACAATGGTGTTTTGTACAGCGTGTGTGTGTTTGCGTGCGGGTGTTAATCTGATTTGCACATTGATGTCAAACTGACACTGTTGCGTTTATTCACAAATCTCCAGCTCAGTCTTTGATCGCTAGTTGCAGTGAAACCCAGTGGAGCTGCAGGTTCTAGACTGTGGACCAGACCACCAGGAAAACAGGCAGCATTTTCAAAGAGACTGTTGACCAAAACAGTGTTTACCAAACTTATCAGAGTATAACTCAAGTTTTTAATTGAACTGGCAGAAATGAGCGTAAACTCCTCAAAACATGATGGGAAACAAACTTCTCACAGGAAGGAAAGAGCAGATATGGAGCTGGAGATATTTAGACCAGGTCCAGCTCATTTGTCCTGTCTTCATGTCATTAAGACATAAGTCTCAATTTCTTTTTGACTCTGAGTACACTTTATAATATCAGTTTAATATCAAAACAGTTTCTGGTCTTGTTACATGTATAGTGTATTTATTTAGTCCATTGATTATATTAAAGGGCCTTTAATGGATTTATTTCTGTTGATCTTCATGGCTTTATGTGGAGAAAAGAGTTTTTGAAGCCAGTCACTGTGTCCTTCAGGCTGTGAGAAGACCTTCATGACGTTCAGTGCCCTCTTCTCCCATAACCGCACACACTTCAGAGAGAGTGGCCGCGTCACCTGCACCTTCCCAGGTTGTAATAAAACCTACGACAAAGCCTGTCGCCTCAAGCTTCACTTCAGGAGTCACACTGGTAAGAAGTCATTCACTGCTGTTGGGCTACGTCTAATCACATGGTCAGAAGTTGTTGTTTTTGTTTTTGTTTACATACATACCTCAGATAAAGTTTTGAACATGCTTATATATGTTCACCTGCTGTCATGACAACAGTCAACAGATCAAAATGTGGTTCATACTGTGATATATTTGGATTCTGTGTTGGTTTTTGCTCTGCTCTGGTAAAATAGAGTTTCCTGTTTGCAGGTGAGAGGCCTTTTGTCTGTGACTCTCAGGGCTGTGCCTGGTCCTTCACCAGTATGTCCAAACTGCTAAGACACAAACGGTAAGAAATACTACTGTATCATACAATACAACACAATTTGACCATGTCCCTCACCTCACCTCACCACCTGGTCCAGCCTGCAGCAGAATTCCAGATTAAAGACTGAATAATAATTATTTGGACCAACATTAAAACATTGTCCTACAGCATTAGTGTATAGTTGATGCCCATGGATTTCCACTAGTTTCAACTGCTTCAGTTCACTCAGTTTTCCTGACTCCTCCACTGCTGTTCTGTTTCTTTGCACCTGAAAAGACTGACATGTTCATCTCTGTCTGTGCGTTTGTTAGGAAACACGAGGATAATCGTCGTTTTGTCTGTACAGAGGAGGGCTGCGGTAAATCTTTTACCCGAGCCGAGCACCTGAAGGGACATAGTATCACTCACCTGGGCACCAAGCCCTTCCAGTGCCTTGCAGAAGGTTGGTGCAAACAGGGCGTTAAACAGTAGCTACACTAGAGGCGTTATATTTTAAGAATGATGGTAAAAAAAAGTCTTTATGTGCAATAAAAAAACGAGGGAAAGACAAAGATTTACAACAGGTTTGTGTTCATTTACCAACACATACTATAACTTTTATTTTTCTAACAAATGTGAGAATACAAAGTCAATGTTCTGTAACCTGTTACCATCAGCACAGTTGCTTTACTTTATTCTGCTTTTCAACCAGTGGTTCTGACTAGTGTCCAACTCCAGGGTTCTCCTTGGTGGACCTCTAACCCTGTAGATGTGGTCCTCTGCCCAACCCCCCCCCATTATTAGTGGACTGCTTATCGTTATGACCCTTGTCACTGGTGAAACCCACTCCCTCCTGTTGCCCTCGATGTAACTACTTCTGGTGATTTACATATGATGCAAATTCTTTGGCGTCCTGGTTCTGATCCAATGAAACACTGCCTGTAGGAATAGCCTGTAGTTGTCACTCCTGTAAATGTGAAGCACTGCTACACAGACATTATTTCAATGTATGTAAGTGTGAGCTGGGTGATGTTCTCTTCTCCAGGATGTAACGCCAGGTTCTCAGCTCGCAGCAGCCTCTACATCCACTCAAGGAAACACAAACAGGACATCAGTACCTTGAAGACCCGCTGTCCTGTGGCTGACTGCACCAAGCACTTCTCATCACGCAGCAGTTTGAAGAGTCACATGCTCAAACACCATAACCTCAGCCATGGTGAGTGATTGTTAGTGTTAGTCCTCTTCAGTTATAGTTGATGGTTTTGTCAACACATGCAATAAAGAACTGCTTTGGACTTTTGGACTGAACCATCTTATTGTAATACCAGATACTGGAGATGATTCCTGTTTATTCACATAGCAAGTAGCGCCATCATCAGATTATTTATGATATATCTGTGTTTTTTTCTATTCCTCATCCCAGACGTTCTTAACCAGTTGGTGACTATGCCAACGTTGACGCCAAGCAGCGAGCTCAACAGCTCCACCTCGACCATCGTGTCTGGACCTGGTGTTGCAGATAGTGACCAGCTGACAAACTTGGACCTGACTTCTCTTTTTAACGTCATGTCCGCGGGGGCTCAACCCACGACCGGTATTGGAGTGGGAATTCCTTTGGGTGGCGCCAACGCCAACGGCACGTTTGCCATGGACCTGTCCCTCGTCAGCTCAGGGATCCTCACCATCGACCCTTCCTCAGTCGGGACCACACTTTGCACCAACGGTGGTACCACGCTGACTAAAAGTGCAGACCCTCTTATTCTAGCGTCCTCTGCTGACATCAGCCCCCACCACAGTCTGGAGGGAGTGGTCAGCCACCTTCTACCCCATCAAGGAACTCTGAATCTGGACGACGTGCAGACAGTGAGTCACGAGGCTCTGGGGACTCTCAACGCGTTGACCATGCAAGGTGCTGGAGCTCCTTTGGACACCGGTCAACAACACTCCCTGAGCTCCTGCACAACCTTGACTCCTGAGGCAACCCACTCCATGGCTGTGGCACCTGTCACGGAGCTGCTGGGCTCGCCCCCTGCTGGGGTGGAGGTCAGTGGACAGGGGGGTACAGGGCCTCTGCTTGGGTGCGTGGAAGTGCTGGGTCCTCCTGGAGGAGGAAAAGTCCTGACTCACTTTGTTTTCCCAACTCAAAATACCGTAATGTCCCAAAAAGAGTCTGAACCCGACTCCATGTCCCCGAGTGGCTTACTGGTAAGAATTGATGAGATATTTTTATTTTCTTTTTTGAGATGTTTCTGTGTAATTTTATTTTAGAATAAAAAATAACCAGCTTTAATCACCAAGTAACATTTTTTGCGTGTTGTGTTAGGAGAGTGGAGGCTCAGCCAGGACGGACTACAGAGCCATCCAGCTGGCTAAGAAGAAGAAGAACCAGAAGAGCCCAACACCCTCCTCTGGTACCATGACCACTGACTGGTTCACTGTTACTCATTGACTGTTGTGGAGCCACTGGGTGACTGTGTTGTTCTTCACTTCTCCAGGGGGTTCTAGAAAAGCTCTAGAAAAGTCCAAAGGTGCCAAAGCCTCGACGGTTCCCACAGCTGGAGCTCTTCCTTCTCACTACGGTGACGCAGCTCTGACCACAAACAGTGGTTTGACGCTGCGTGATCCTGTCATCGGAGCTCAGTTTGTCCAGATCCAGTTGCTTCAGGTCAGACATGTTCATCTACCACTGACTACAGTGAACAATAAATCAATAATCATCAATAAAAAGTCTTTGTTTGCTGCAGGATGACCCGGCCACTGATGGAGAACTGGCCTTCCAGTTGAACTCTCCACCCACCAGCTCCCACTCTCAGCTCACATGTGACCTCCCTGCCAACATTCTACAGGTGAAACTGTTGTGTTTGTAGAGTTTGACAGAAATAGTTTGTGTTGAGAAAATGATCCATTCAGTGTCTACCGTCAGTCCAAAGTCCAACATTTCTGTACTTTTGTCCCAAACATCATGTCAGTCCTTGAACCATCAGTTAACCTTGACTTTATTTCTATTCTGCCTCTAAATGTATCTTGATCTTTGTAGGAGCTAAAAGGTGGATTAAATATCAATATGACAGAGAGTAAGAGTTCTTAGATGTTAGACATTTCAACTGTTTCACGTTGGCTTAAAGAGAGGCGTAGTAAAGACAGTCTGGACGTTTACACTCCTGCTTCAAAACCTCATGTTTGGTGTCAAAGGGAGTCTGATGCAGTCGATCTCCCAGATATAAGATCATTCATCTTCATACTCTTCGGACACTTCAAACCGTCCAATCATGTCCAGTCTGACATTGTCTGTGATTGGTTGTTTTGTCTCTCAGGAACCTTCAGCGATGACGGAGGAAGACAAGTGTTCCACCAACCCTGGGTTCACAGGAAGCACAATTAACCTTCAGGACTTGGAATAGTTCATTCTGAGCTGCTATCATGGACGACTACGTCTCACCTGTGGCCACTATTTATTAAAGAAACCTTTAGCTTGAGTCTCCCAAGATGTGGTGAAAGTCTTTTGGACAATTTTGTAAAGATTCTCACTGATGCTTCCTGAAGTGGTGACATGAGAATGTTGAGAAAAGTCCTGTTTTATTTAACAAAGTCATTTGAAAGCACTTGTACGTCAGAGAGACACCTGTGACTTCCACCTGCTCTGCCTTTCATTGTTGGCGTCATTGCTGGTCCAACACACACACACACACACACACAGTGTTATGTCTACACTCCATTTGCCTTAGAAAGAGACTCACAAATAGTTTCATTTCTCTGTGGACATTTTTAACCTAATTTAAGAACATGATTTGTTGTTGTTTCTGGATCAAGTTAAAAGTTTCATTAGATTTTGAGTTTCAACCTTCTTGTCACAACATGGTTTATTTATTTGTATCATATAGAGACACAGAATGGCTGGACCAAACACACCAATAAAAATCCCAGCTCAATAGTCTGTGAGGCGGCGTTTGTTGTTGGTTGGTTGGTTGGTTGGTCCTGAAGACCTGCTGATCTGATCAAAGGTCACCTGACTGTCAACCAACCAGTCTCTAATGACAATGGTGGAATGATTGAGGTTGATGTTGTGGTGAACCACACAGAAGATAAGAAGATAAGATTAATCACTGGACCAAGGAAATGTCTTTTCAGTTTCACCCAAATCACAACGCACCATATTGTGAGCCTTCCTGCAGTTGTGAGTGTGTGTGTGTGTGTGTGTATATATATGTACATATATATATATACAGTATATATACGTATGTACATATATTTGCACTGCCTTTCCATGCCTGTAGACGGCGCTCCTGTCTTGTTTTAATAGGATCAGCTTCAAATATAAAATGCTCTTTGTTTTTATGTGGAAGCAACAAACCTAACATCTGACCACAGCGCCACACCCAGGTTCAACTTGGTACTGGACTTTCGTCTGGAACAGACAGAACAAGAAGATCTATTTACTGCTGCCACACCGTGACAGAGCGATGACGGCAGGGCTGTAACTGGACGCTGCCTCTGCCCTTGGTCCTGTGGACCTACTGTGTGTTAGTGACGTGGAGGTCAGTGGAGGTCAGTGGTTTATTTATATACTGTATATAAAACAGCTGAACAGACGGAGGTGGGGAGACAGGATGGAACATCTGGACAAAAGAGTCAGGAGTGATCTGAGATAGAAGACAGTCAGCTAAGGTGAAGGGACGATGGTGAGACCAGCCATGATGGACGGATTAGAGACAGAAGACAGGAGACAGATAGATAGAACTTTATTAATCCCTCTATTAAGGATCCTTAATAAAGTTCTATCTATCTGGAGGTGGAGGAGTTAAAGATGCTGCTGAGAGACAAGGATGGACAGGATCAGGAATGAGGTGATTAGAGGGACAACACAGACAGGAAGGTTTGGAGGTAGTTGGAGTCAGAGGAGAAGATGGAGAGAACAGGGGGTGATGGAGAAGGAGGATTGACTGTGGAAACACCTGAAGAAGTAAATTTACTCAGTCACATGGTCTGTTGTTATCTCCTTGTTGACTTCTAGAGTAGGACCAGGTTGAAGGTCAATGATCTGATCTAAGGTGGTTTATTGTCCACCTCCATAATAAAACAAATCAAATGTCTGTGATAATGGACTGACATCAGGAAACTGTTGTCTCAACATGGATCATTGACCTGAGTTATTGATTAGAAGAAGACAAACACACCTCTGTGGTGAAAGTCCCAAGTAAACACACACACACACACACACACACACACACACACTGTGGGGACAGAAATGAGGAGGTTTTTTTCAAGATGATAAATCAATGACAGGAGAAACTCACGGCTTTATTATATAATCAGGGCTAAATAAGAAGGATCTCAAAGGTTTGAGGAGTTAAGAGGAGTTTAGGAGAAGAAAAGACGGAAGTGAATTCACTTCATTACAGTGAGTCAACACTCGACTGATTTTACTGGAACAAAAGTTCAGTTAAAAATCCAAAGAGGAACCAGAATCAAAAAATCATTTTGTCTCTGTCTCTGTCTGTCTGTCTCTGTCTCTCTGTCTCAGTGAACTGAGTCCAACATGAAGAAATGTTGGTGCTGTTGTTCTGTTCCTCCTCAGAAGTCCAGTCCCAGGGCGGTCAGTTGTCATATTTGTGACACAATTTAATATATTTTTAATATATCTGTTTTACTCTCTCTCTCTCTGTGTGTGTGTGTGTGTGTGTGTGTGTGTGTGTGTGTGTGGTTTGTCTCTGTGACTTGTTGACACATGTGTGTGTGTGTAGTGTGTGTTCAATCCTTCTGTGTAGTTGATTTCCAGACTTTTAGGATCCAAAGGTCACAGATTTCGGCCCCGCCCCCGCGGCTCCCATCGACCAATGAACGAGCTGTGATTCCGTGTTACGTAATTCCTGGGTCTGCATATGTGAATGAGGTGGAAATTTAAAAGGAACCGTCGGTGACAGAGACTTCTTTTCGGAGACAGAAAGACTCAGAGACCGAGGTGAGACAACACACACACACACACACACGCTGTGGTTCAGTGACTGACAACATCGATACTGACCGATCGACGTCGGTCACTGACACCGTGCATGGACTGACCTGTAGTCGCTGTCAGTCCGTGGTCCGTGGTCTGTGTGAACGAACCTCCGTTAGTTCGTCCGGACTTTGTTGTTGAGTGACTTCTGAATCCTGCAAACGTGCGGCTGAATCTGATTGGTCCACCCATATAGGAAGGCTGAAGGCCCGCCCCTAAAGCTGGGCTCTGGGATCAACCTGTTGTCAGAACTGAGTAGTTGGACCGAGCAGTTGTCCTGGTTCTGCCCAGTTCTTCAGGGACAGAACATCAGGGTTCAAATACAGTTGTTGTTTTACACTCATTTAACTGAAGATGCAAATATTGTCTGCTGTCTATTCATGAAGGAAAACACAATAAATTATTACATTACAGAAGATAAAAAAGAAGCCAGATTTAGTAGAGCTAGACAGACAGGCAGACAGACAGACAGACAGAGAGAAAGACGGAACTTTTTTTCCTCCTTGTGAGTTGAAATTGAGGAAAACGTATCATTTCTCCTGCATCTTTTCCATATTTTAGCAGAAATGTCCTGAAACAGAGACACAGGCCGGTGATGCATCTGTTGTGAGTTGAGAATTTTTGTTCTCTTCCATCCTTCTCTCTCTCCAGAGCAGAACCTCTGGACCAAGACAGAAATGAAGATTGCAGTGATCGGTCAGAGCCTGTTTGGCCAGGAGGTCTACAAGGCTCTGAAGAACGATGGTCACACCCTGGTCGGAGTCTTCACCATCCCTGACAAGGACGGCAAGGCTGACCCGCTGGGTGAGATCAGTGTTACTGTGGACCAGAACCACACGTCACATACGTGAAACAGACACGTCAGGTCAAGTCACCAAGTTTTAGGAGTTGTGGGTCTGGACAGTGCTGTGATCAGAACAGCTCAGTGGTGGAACAGAACCTGAACCCTTTAGAACCCAAGTCCACTTCCTTAACCACTTATTATCATTATTATTATATTCATTTACATTGGTAGAAGAACGATCCTAGAGATGGAGCTACCAGGTAGGAGACAGGAGGAGGTTGATGGATGCAGTACCAACCCCTGAAAAGTCTGATAATTACTATTATAAGTAACTAGTAATGACTATCATTAGTAATAATACTAGTTATAATAATAATGGACCAAAGTCTTGCTCTAGCTCCATCGTCTTTATTACAACATCACCCACCAGAGGTCGCCCTTGTTAACATAGGAGAGGAAGAATGGATGGACAGATACTGTGGACACAGGGGCGGTGCTAGGGTTTCCTGGGGCCGTGTGTTAAACCGACTCCATCAGGTCATTGTTGTCCACCGTGTTCTGTTCCTCCACAGCCACCCAGGCTGAAAAGGACGGAGTTCCTGTTTTCAAGTTCCCCCGCTGGCGTGTCAAGGGTCAGGTGATCCTGGAGGTGTTCGACCAGTACAAGGCCACAGGTGCTGAGCTCAACGTCCTGGCGTTCTGCTCCCAGTTCATCCCCATGGAGGTCATTGACCACCCCAGACACGGCTCCATTATCTACCACCCCTCTATTTTGCCCCGACACAGAGGAGCTTCTGCCATCAACTGGTGAGGACGGGAAACGCACGTCTGAAAAGCTCCGGTCGGATTTCGTCAAACGACGACTCTTTGATGTTTTGTCCTCGTCTTTGTAGGACTTTGATTCACGGAGACAAAAAGGGCGGGTTCACCGTGTTCTGGGCCGATGACGGACTGGACACCGGACCAATCCTGCTGCAGAGGGAGTGTGACGTAGAACCCAACGACACCGTCAACACCATCTACAAGAGATTCCTCTTCCCTGAAGGAGTCAAAGGCACAGTGAGTGTGGACGATTGACAGGTGTAGGTGTAAATATTCATGTGATGGAAAATATATTTGACGACGAGATGATATATGTTATATATATATATATATTTATAAGTTATTTATTGACTTCAACATTGATAAACTGTCACAAATGCAGTTGTTTTTCTATTTTTTGTGAACAAATATGTTTAATTTCTATTTGTGTTAAATTTTCTGAGACAAATGTTTTCTGATAAAATTCCAAAATGGTTCAAAATCTCAAGCTTCTCTGAAGTGAATGGAGGTTGAATGAGACTCATGTGTTTCCACTAACGACGTGATGTCACGTGTTTTATTTTGTTGGTTGCGGCTGCAGGTGGAGGCAGTGAGACTTATTGCTGAGGGAAAAGCTCCCAGGATCGTTCAGCCACAAGAGGGAGCCACATATGAGTGCATCCAGAAAAAAGACAACGCTAAGGTGAAGTGATAAATGAATATTTCCCTCCTCAGGATCCTTCCTTTTTTTCTTGTCTTTATTTGTCCTTCTGTGTCCTTTACTCAGGTGAACAGATGTGGACAGGTGTCAGGCTCAGTCATTATTCTGCTGTTGCTGTTGCCTGTTGCTTGTTGCTTGTTGCTTGTTGACTGTTGCCTGTTGCGTGTTGCTCTCCCACAGATTGACTGGAACCAAAGCGCTGAGTCTCTTCACAACTGGATCAGAGGAAATGACAAAGTGCCTGGTGCTTGGACGGAGATCGATGGACAGGTGACCTCACCTTGACCCCTGAGAACAGTTTCTTTTTACTCTTGGCCTCAATGATAAAAACAAAACTCTTCACATTTCTTTTCATTTGAACCTTTTGTTTTAATAACAAAACTGTAAAACTCAAATCTCTAACAGAAAAACACACATTTCTTGGAGTCTTTTAACTCAAAAAAATTGTCCTCACTAAAGACCAACTGTCCTGTGTCTCTCCTGCAGAAAGTCACCTTCTTCGGTTCCTCCCTGCTGGAGTCAGGTGTTCCAGGCAAGGGTCAACCTCTGGAGATCCCAGGGTCCAGTCAGCCCGGCATCGTCACCAAGGCCGGACTGGTGCTGTTTGGAAACGACAACAAGACGGTGAGTCTGTCTCTAAATCCTGCTGTTTCCATCTGGTGATTCATAAACTGGTTGTTGTTCCGTAAGTTATGGTTCACAACAAACAGTGACCACTGGTCTCTGCCATTGGAATAGAAATGCTGGGAATCTTTTCCAGGATTTTCCAGGAATCTTCTCCCTGTGTCTCCTCTCCACAGCTGCTGGTGAAGAACCTGCAGTTTGAGGATGGGAAGATGATTTCTGCTGCCCAGTTCTTCAGCTCAGGGAGCAGTGCTGCAGTGGAGCTGACTGAAGAGGAGAAGATCTTCGCTGAACACATGAAGGTGCAGCACGTAGGTCACGGTTGGTCTCCTCTGCTGGAGAAGAAGTCAAACCATCTTTCTGTGGTGTTTCCGTTCACAGACCGTGTGGCATGGAATTCTGACCAACTTGGACGGAATTGTTGACTCCACGGATTTCTTCAAGTCTGGAGCTTCTTCCATGGACGTGGTCAGGTGGGTTTGTGGATTGTTGTCTTTTTATTGTCCGATTTTTTTTTTCTCCTGTGTGACAATCGCCACAGATTTGACAGGCAAGCCAGGCCTCGGCCACTAGGGGGACCTTGTCCAAAGGCTTCAGCTTAGGACCCAGAATTTTACACAATTAATTCTACGCAAAAGTCATGAAAATAGGGAAAAGCGCTAAAATAATTCTTGCATTTTCAATGCCATCTGTTGGGAAACATGTGATGTTATTTTGAACGAGTTTGGCCCACTTAGAAAGCTAAACGGGCCCCATCTGAGCCCTGGGCCTTATTTTGTCCACACCTGGTCTGAACTTTCTCCAGAATCTGGTCCTACTGGACACACAGACCCTGTTTATGCTGCTGTTGTGGGGCTGATGTGGCTACTGTGATGGTGGAGCTCCCCCTGTTGGTGCTCAGCAGTCAGTTCAGTCAGTGATTTAACTCTTGGTGTCCGTCCATCCACACTGGTATCTTCATCCAGGCTGGTGGAGGAGGTGAAGCTCCGGGTCAGTACCTGCCAGCTGCAGAATGAGGACATCTACATGAACACCACCTTCCATGACTTCATCCAGATGTGTGTCAGGAAGCTCAGAGGGGAGGACGGGGAGGAGGAGCTGATAGTGGACTATGTAGGTGACATCACCGCTGGTCAAGTGGACCTTGTCGCTGGTTTTCATTGTGGATGTTGTTTACGTCACTCAGGTGGAGAAGGAAGTCAACAACATGGTGATCAAAATGCCTCATCAGCTGTTCATCGATGGAGAGTTTGTAAATTCAGACGGAGACAAGTCCTACCAGACCATCAACCCCAGTGACGGCACCGTAAGTTCTGGAAACAAGTTACTTTTCTTCAACTTCAGTGAATCCATGAAAACATCACACAGCAGCGCTGACCATAACCTGGTTATGACAAAATCCCAACAACTGCTGTGACCTGGTGTCCACTTGTCTGTCCCGTAGGCCATCTGTGACGTGTCTCTGGCCCAGGTGAGTGACGTGGACAGAGCCGTGGCTGCAGCTAAAGAGGCCTTTGAAGAAGGAGAGTGGGGGAAGATGAACCCCAGAGACCGAGGAAGACTCCTCTACAAGTCAGTGCTGCTGATGGACACTGTCACTCTGAGAACATGAGCAGATGATTGAACCCAGGCTGTAGAAACATCTGAGAAGAAAAGGATGAGCTGATGTGACCTTGACCAACACAGTGTTGTTGAAGGAACATGGATCAATGAGTCGAGTCAACGATAAATGTTGATTTTTATGAACTAATCAACAACACAACAGGGCAGCAGCGGTGGCTCAGTGGTTCAGGGAGTGGACCTGGGTCCTCAGGGCTCCAGGTTCTGATCCACTGAGCTGCTGTGGTCACAGCACAGAACTTCCAGTGGAAGAAGATGAATGAGTGAAACAGAACTATGATCCGATGTTTGGTGAAAAAACATCTTCCTCTTCCTCTTCCTCTTCCTCTTCAGTCTGGCGGAGCTGATGGAGCAGCACCAGGAGGAGCTGGCCACCATCGAAGCCATCGACTCCGGTGCCGTTTACACCCTGGCTCTGAAGACACACGTGGGGATGTCCATTCAGACCTTCCGCTACTTTGCTGGCTGGTGTGACAAGATCCAGGTGAGAACATCTGAGGCCTCGTGGTTCTCTAGCTGTGACCTCACACTTCAGTTTGGTTGGTCCGTCTGATCATCAGGGTTCATCGTGTTTTTACAGGGCAGCACCATTCCTATCAACCAGGCCCGGCCCAATCGGAACCTCACTTTCACCAGGAAAGAACCCATCGGGTAAGAGTGTCAGCTGGTTTAGTTATCGTCCACAGCAGATCTGAAAAGTTCTCCACGGTTGAGATGTTTCATCCAAAACATCAAAAAACAAATGACAAATTTCTGTTGATTAGTTTCCTACAATGTTCAGAAGATAAGAATCCAGAAACATCTGAGATCCAACAGAAAAATCAACTCCAGCTCAATGTTTTTGTTTTGTGATGATTTTTTTTTATCAACAAACCGATCCTGATGAAATAAAATACAAGTTACTAACTGAGCTGAGCTTCAAACTCAGAGACTGAAGTTGTTTTGTTGTTTATTGTTAGTTCAGAGTCCGAAAAAGTCATTTTTTTTATTGTTTTGTGATTCAGATGAACTCTATAAAACTCTATAAAACTCTATAAAAATCTATAAAACTCTATAAAACTCTTAGAATTGTAATAAAAATCCGATGTTTTACGAGAGAGAAAGGAAACTTCCATCTCCTTGGTTTCTCCTCAGTGTCTGTGCCATCGTGATTCCGTGGAACTACCCTCTGATGATGCTGGCCTGGAAGACCGCCGCCTGTCTGGCAGCAGGAAACACCGTGGTCCTTAAACCTGCTCAGGTCAGTTGTTTTCCTTCAGGTCAGTTGATGTCAGAAGCCAACGGTGACACTGACCCACCTGATGTGGACAGGTGACGCCGCTGACGGCTCTCAAGTTCGCTGAGTTGGCAGCCAGAGCTGGGATTCCCAGGGGCGTCATCAACATCCTGCCTGGTTCAGGTGGGACTTGAACTTCTCACCTGGTCTAAAACATCACATTTAGTCACGATGAATGAAGAAAGAACTGCTGAAGACCAGCAGAAGACCCTGATGGTCTCTGGTCTTTGGTCTGATGTGTGTGTTCCACCCAGGTACGGTCGTGGGTCAGCGTCTCTCTGACCATCCCGACGTCCGCAAACTGGGCTTCACGGGTTCCACGGAGATCGGCAAACATATAATGAAGAGGTCAGTGGTGTCCAACAAGGGTCAGTGGTTTAAGAATCACTGTCTCAGTCTGTCTTCTGTCCTGTCTGTCCACAGCTGTGCAGTGAGTAACGTGAAGAAGGTTTCTCTGGAGCTGGGAGGGAAATCTCCTCTGATCATCTTCAGTGACTGTGACCTGGACAAAGCCGTGCGTATGGTGAGTAGGTGATGTCACATAGTCTGTCCGCGGATGTCCCCGGTGCTGATGGTGTCTCCATGTCTCCATGTCTGAATGTCTGCGCACGTCTGTCTCCAGGGCATGAGCTCCGTGTTCTTCAACAAGGGGGAAAACTGCATCGCAGCTGGAAGACTGTTTGTTGAAGAAACCATTCATGACCAGTTTGTGGAGAGAGTGGTGAGAATTCCACTCCTGGAAAACAGATTAGACCAGACTAGATTAGATGAGATTAGATGAGATGAGATGAGGTTAGATGAGGAGGTCTCTGCAGGTTTCTTTCTTCAACTTCTGGTTCCTTTATTGGCTGAACATTTGTCAAAAATAGTTTTGTTTAAATTAAAAACCTGGATATAAATAAAAACATGTTGATGTCGAACAATTATAGGGAAAAATTTTTTTTTTTATATTTTTATCGTTGAGATATTGTTGACCTGGTCCTGAAGCTCCTTCTGGGACTAACAGACTCTTCCTGGTAGGTTGGGGAGGTGAAGAAGATGAAGGTGGGCGACCCCTTCGACCGCTCCACTGACCACGGACCACAGAACCACAGAGCACACATGAATAAACTGGTGGAGTTCTGTCTCCAAGGCAGCCAGGAGGGGGCCACGCTGGTCTGTGGAGGGAAACAAGTGCAGCGTCCAGGTAAGGAGATCAGCACCACAAGAGTGTGGAGGTCCACAGATGGTCCAGCAGGTCCATCAGGAAAGTTCTCTGTCTCTCCTTTCCAGGATTCTTCTTCGAACCCACGGTGTTCACCGACGTCCAGGACCACATGTACATCGCCAAAGAGGAGTCCTTCGGCCCCGTGATGATCATCTCAAAGTTCAAGAGCAAGTGAGGTTCCTTCAGATGATGATTCTTCCTCCTGTGTTTGGAGCTGTTGTCCATCCTGTCCCCTCTGAGTTCTTTTGAACAAATATCTCTTTCCTGGACATTTTTTCCTCTGGTTAAAGAGAGTAAAACTAAATCTCAGGGACGTCCAATAACAAATTCTCCACAATATTTGTCAAAAACTTCACCCTGTGTTCCCAGGTTGACTGATGACACTGTCTTTGTCTTGGACCAGACTGAAGGACTCATGAAGTCCATATTTAGTCTCTGATGAAACCAGCCTGGCACTAACTTTCATTTTCCTCATTTTTTCTGCATTCTAACTTTTGGTTCTCAGCCAATTTCTAAAGTTTCATTGAATTTCTAAACTGTATGAATGTTTTGTGCTTCATCGTCATCACGTCTCAGTGAAGTGGACGACGTCCTGAGACGAGCCAACGCCACGGAGTACGGCCTGGCGTCGGGGGTTTTCACTCAGGACATCAGTAAAGCTCTGTACGTCAGTGAACGTCTCAACGCCGGCACCGTCTTCGTCAACACCTACAACAAGACGGATGTGGCGGCTCCTTTTGGAGGCTTCAAACAGTCTGGATTTGGCAAAGACCTGGGTAAGAGATGATGATGATGATGATGATGATGATGATGATGGTGATGATGATGATGGTGATGATGATGATAGTACATTCTCTCCTGCAGCATCATTTCAGTCTCAAACTTATATTTTTCTCCTTTCTATCTGTTTTGTCAACCAGGACAAGAAGCTCTGAATGAATATCTGAAGACGAAGGCGGTGACAATCGAGTATTGAATCCCATCCCTGAGCGAACATTGACAGAGAGAAGTTCTGGACGACAGAACCATGTGCAGTGATGGACGAATGGTTTATTCACAACTCATGAAACACCACGTGATGTTCCCTCAGTTGATGAAAACTGGTCTAAACTTGTTTACCTTCTTGAACTACTGTAGAACTCGCTGCTGTAAAAGGACTAATATGTGTTGACAGAAATGTAATATTTCTAAAAAAAAAAAATCTAATAAATACTTCTAATAAAAATGAAATCTAATGAAGTCATTTTTGAGAAACTTTGAAGAATGGATTTGAATGAAATTGAATGGATATTTTGAGGAAAATGATGTTGTTTTAAGATCCTAACCCTTGTGTTGTTGAGTGATGTTCTCAGGTGAGAAGATCACTGGGACAGTGCAGCAGGTTCAACCTCTGATCCACAGACTGGACCCAGATGTGACTGAAAACACAGATGATGCTGCAGTTTCCTCCACTGCAGCATCTGTGTCATCGTGTCCTCACACTGTAACTCTGGGACATTTCAAAGAAGACCATTAGGAGGAGATGATTATTGTTCTGACAACTCTGGTAACTGCACATTCTCCAGTTAGAAAAAAATCCCAGATTAGGATTAAAGATTAAATTTCTGTTTTGTGATTGTGACATTGTGATAGATGAAATTTGGCCTCTGGATTTAACACATCACCAAGTGAAGAATGGAAGCTCTGCGCATTCATTTGTCTTATAATACTTAGTTATGTTCATTTTGGTGGTTAAAATTGTGAAAATTTTTTATTTTTCAGTTTTCAAAATAGTAATCACAGTAAAATACAGTCGTACAGACTAAAAATGCATTCATTTGTCTTAAAATACTTAGTTATTATTATTTTGGTCGTTGAAATTGTGAAAATTATAATTTTTTTGGTTTGGAGACTAGTCATCACTGTGAAATACTGTCCTCATAAGATACAGAAGTAATCTCCAAAAATAAAAGTTTTTCAAAAATGACTAAAAATGCATTCATTTGTCTTAAAATACTTAGTTGTTAACATTTTGGTGGTTAAAATTGTGAAAATGTAATTTTTTTGGGTTTAGAGACTAGTGATCACTGTGAAAAACTGTCCTCATAAGATCCAGAAGTAATCTCCAAAAATAAAAGTTTTTCAAAAATGACTAAAAATGAAATTATTTGTTTTAAAATACTTAGTTGTTAATATTTTGGTGGTTAAAATTGTGAAAAATTATAATTTTTGGGTTTTGAGATTAGTGATCACTGTGAAATACTGTCCTCATAAGATCCAGAAGTAATCTCCAAAAATAAAAGTTTTTCAAAAATGACTAAAAATGCGTTAATTTGTCTTAAAATACTTAGTTATTAATAATTTGGTGGTTAAAATTGTGAATTTTTTTTTTTTTTCTGTTTGGAGATTAGTGATCACTGTGAAATACTGTCCTCATAAGATCCAAAAGTAATCTCCAAAAATAAAAGTTTTTCAAAAATGACTAAAAATGCGTTAATTTGTCTTAAAATACTTAGTTATTAATATTTTGGTGGTTAAAATTGTGAAAATT
>JAFBJS010054548.1:8762-26364 GCA_016785265.1 Paraplagusia blochii | reverse complement strand
CCCCAAATTAATATGCCAATAATTCCCAAAAAGTCTTCAAAAATAAAAGTTTCTTGAATATAACTTAAAATGCAGTAATTTTACACAGAATGAGCAACTTTGTTCATTTTTGTGCTTAAATTATAGCAAATATATTCTCTTTACGTACACAAACTTTGATCAACCCTAAAATACTACTCCAATAATTTGCAAAAAATCTTCAAAAATAAAAGTTTCTTAATAATAACCAAAAATGCACTCAATTTCTTCCCTTTAAGCGTTGTCCTATTTTGTGATCAACAAAGAAAATATATACTTTTTGCGTACACAAACTTTGATCAACCCTAAAATTCTACACCAATAATTTGCAAAAAAGTCTTCAAAAATAAAAAATTCTTAAAAATAACCAAAATTGCACTAAACTTCTTTACATCGACCAGCTATGTCCAATTTTGTGATTAACATAGAAAATATATTCTTTTTGCGTACACAAACGTTGATCAACCCTAAAATACTATGCCAATAATTCCAAAAAAATCTTAAAAAAATGAAAGTTTCTCAAAAACAGGACAAAATGCACTGAATTTCTCTGTAATGTGCAGCTTTGTCTATTTCAGAATCAGTTTTAATGGTTAAACTTTGAAAAAAAAAAATTCGTAAACAAACGTTGATCACCCCCAAATTAATATGCCGATAATTCCCAAAAAGTCTTCAAAAATAAAAGTTTCTCGAATATAACTTAAAATGCAGTAATTTTACACAGAATGAGCAACTTTGTTCATTTTTGTGCTTAAATTATAGCAAATATATTCTTTTTACGTACACAAACTTTGATCAACCCTAAAATACTACTCCAATAATTCGCAAAAAAGTCTTCAAAAATAAAAAATTCTTAAAAATAACCAAAACTGCACTAAATTTCTTTACATCAACCAGCTATGTCCAATTTTTTGATTAACATAGAAAATATATACTTTTTGCGTACACAAACTTTGATCATCCCGAAAATACTATGCCAAAAATTCGCAAAAAAGTGTTCAAAAATAAAAATTTCTTAAAATTAACCAAAAATGCACTTAATTTGTTTTCATCAAGCAGCTGTGTCCAATCTTGTGATTAACAAAGAAAATATATACCTTTTGCGCACACAAACTTTGATCAACCCTAAAATTCTACGCCAATAATTCCAAAAAAAGTCTTAAAAAATGAAAGTTTCTTAAAAATAACTAAAATGCAGTAAATTTCTTCACATTGAGCAGCAATGTGCAACTTTGTGTAGACGTAGAAAATATATACATAATATATAGTATATAAATAAATAAATACTTTTTGGGTACACAAACTTTTATTACTCCTGAAATACTATGCTAATAATTAAAAAATAAAATGTTTCTCAAAAATAACTCAAACCACCCATCTTCTTAAAAATGAGCAGCTTTGTCCAATTTTGTGGTAAAAAATTCTTAAAATACTTAATTATTGTAACACTTAGAAAAAAAGTACCTTTCAGGAATATTCTGAAGAAAGGTATTTTGATGTAAAACAAAAAAAACCTAATTGAAAAGTCATTTGATGAGAAAGATATAGATATATTTACATTTTTTTCCCTCAACTTACCATCTCATCTCATAATTTGTCATATTTCCTCATAATTATATAAATTAATATTATACTTTGTTATTGGGTATATAAAAATATTTTTTATATTTTTTTTACTGACCAATTTTGAAGTTGGTGGTCTCCAGTGTGGGGCAGGTGAACAGTCGGGGAAACACCATATAGATTGGAATGGAGAGACCGTGACACACATCGCCTTCAGCAATCTGGATGTTCTGGATCTCTGTGGCGTCCCTGGCGTAGCCTTCAGCACAACCTTGGAACAGCAATGGTTTTCAAAATATATTCCAGACAGAATGCCATTTCCCCCCTCAATTCCTTAGGCTTATACACTTACCACAAGTCTCTACTCTCACTAGCTGCAGTTCAATGCTCTTGATGGCAATGTCTGAATTCTCCACCACCACCTCCCCTGTCAGGGGCTGGCTGATCACACAGTTGGTGGCGTCTAAATGACCTCTGATCATAAACTTTGGCAGCGAGCCCCTCTGTGCACAGGGTTAGGGTTGGTGTCACTACAGCCGTGAGTCAACAATCAGCCAAGATCGGGAGCAACATTGTCTACTCACCTCTCTGATGTTCTCCAGAGTGTCTGGAGTGATGGTGAAGTTGACTGGAGTTGGAGCGACTTTTGTTTTTTGAGGCTAAAAAAAAACATGAAACAGAATGGTTTTTTTTGGTTTTTTTTTAATTATGTTTTATCAAGTCCTGTGTCACATTGTAGAAAGTGAAAAGTTACCTTTATCTACACAAATATTTTCAGATTCTGGAATAAAATTTCACTGGTTCAGGCATGAACTCTTTGTGCACATGATGGTATTTTTTTAACATCCTGCATAAGTTACATGTCATGTTTCCGGCTGAAAACAAGTTTACCATCAACTGTAACCATAAGTAGTTAATACTTTACCATCAGCCTGATTGACTTTCACAGTATTTGCTTCACTCACCTGACAGTGGACGATGAACTCACAATTTCTGCTTAGGTCTTTGGCCAACAGGGGGCGCCTCATGTCACAACGCAAGGTATACTGAAGATGATGAGAGCGATACAAATGGACTGTAAGAGCACGTAAGATTACCGTATTTTCAAGACCATAAGGCGCACCGTACTAAAAGTCGCAGTCTCAGTTTTGTGTGCCCTTCCTATATTTAACACACATGTAAGGCGCACCTGATTATAGGGCACGGGTTTTATATACAATCCACTTCCCCCTTTAAAGTTCTCATGGTTCCCTCTACTACCTTATAGTCGTGAAAATACGTATCTGATTTATTTTCCTTCTCGTATGGTAAGTTTTGATTTTTCTTGAAAAAGAAAATTGTTCGCATCAAAAAACAACATAGTTTTTTTATATCTTTATGACTCAATTCTAAAATTTTATTCATTATTATAAGTTATGTTTTTTAATGATATTCATCTGCACTTTTTTATGATTTTTGTGCAGCATTTTTTATTCAGTTTATAAAATTAGAACCTGACACCTTATAAAATTAAAACATCTCATAGCATAACGTTCAGTGTACAAGACAGATCATATAAAGTGGTTATGAATAACCCAGCTTCAATATAACACCATAATATACAACTCAATTCAATAAAGTAAGTAGTCAAACAATAGTTATTTGGGATTCAATGACTTAACTCACCTGAATGTTGACAAATACACCATGGTAGGTCTCATACAGCACTTTGTTTCCTTTTGTCTGCAGTGGAAACTCAAAGGGAATCTCAGTTTTACCGCCAGGAATTTTTCCTGCTTTGGCCACTTCAACGTTATTACTGATCAGATTGATGGGCTGCAAGAGGACATAGAAAAGCTTCATTAATGAATTTAAGACTTTGAATCCCAATTTATTAAGCTTGAAGAATTTGTGTTTGTGCAGCTGTAGCACGTTTTTCTATGTTTGCATTTATTTTGAAAAGTGTAGAGGACTGAACTAGTTAGGGATGTCTGGTATAATCATAATTACGTGATATCAGTAGAATGGAAATTGTTGTATTTCTTTGATAATAAAAATCCCATAATACAATGTCATGGTTTTGCAAAATTTGCTGTAGTCACATAAAGGGTTCTGAGATGTTTACCTCATTTTGGGGCAACTGTTGCATATAAATCGGTTTTAGTCAATTTCAGGATTGTCTGTCAGTAAGAGTAGTAACTTTAAGACAGGAGGAAAGTTTCTTGAGGAGAGACAAGGATGGACAGGATCAGGAATGAGGTGATTAGAGGGACAACACTGACAGGAAAGTTTGGAGAAAAAGCTAGAGAAGACAGATTGAGATGGTTTGGACATGTTCAGAGGAGGGACAGTGGATACCGTCACTTTATTGTGACACTTATTCACATGTATCTCACAGTTTACCTTGACAGAGTTGTAAAAAGCCTCAAAAACCCCGACGCTCTTGGAGCTCAGCTGCAGGTTCACCAGTCCCTCCATGTTCAAGGAGATCCCGTTGTGCTGCATCGGCTCCTTACAAACCAACACGATGACACCGGCCACCACTTCCTGCGTTTACATTACATTTACTGTACATTCATTGTACTGATTTTAATCGATACACGTCCTAAATGTAATAAACAATGTCCTAAATGTTGGACAACCAAAGTTGATAAAGTCAGTAACTACTGTTTTCGTTGTTTCATAAGAAGAGGGGCGTCAACTGCTATATAAGAAGTATATAAGTACAGATATTTTTACAATACAGTAAAACTTGACCTCGTTACAATACGTCATGTAGTTACATATTTATACATCGCATCTACGACAACCGGGAAATTCGTTAGCACACGTGACCTAAGTAGCGTTGTGTCACGTGACGATTCCTTTATCGTCTGCTGTAAGTTATTATTGTCTTTAACCGAGATGAAACATTAAATACAGAACTACAAGTGTCAATGCTAGTGATAGATACACAGTATTGCTAGTCGTAGAGACACAAACGGAAGAGGAAAAACTCACCCCTTCATGATACACTTTATTCGCCCGTTTTAGTCTGATATCCAGAGTGACGCTCATGTCGGGTTGTTAGTCCTTAGAAAAACATTAAAAACACGGTTCTGAACAACAATTCCACAAACAACCCGTGATTATTTTAACCAAGACGTCCTGGTTTGTGCTCTACCGGAAGTGTGCTTTCGTAAACGTTTGGTTACCGATTTTCAGAATAAAAGCTTGAAAACGCTTCCGGCTTAAGACGGCAAGAAAATAAAATGTGGTGCGTGATTATAAAGAACAAAAATCACAAAAGCAGAAACAGCACGGCAGTGGTTAAGTATAAGGTGTATTTGTTGCTTTTTTAAGTTTCTAAAAGTCAAGTCTTTGCTGAGGCCTTCAATAAATAGGATTGCAACATTTAGTTGCGTTAATAATATAGTACTAGCACATATTACTAATCTTCACTTGTCTGTCAAGTAAGAATTTGTTGGTTAATTTCTAAACTCTCATACTTTACTTACTCACACTGTATTCATTTAAAGAGTAATTTATTTGGGATTTTAATGTCTTCGCAGTGGCAGCGCTGTCCTAATGGTCAATGAAACAGACACAAAAATCTGCTGAAGGAAAATAAGTCACAAGTCAACACTGTTTTTCAACGACCAAATTTTATTAATCATAAATTAAATCAACCAAATTTGGAAAGTGTCAACAACAAAATACACAGTTTCCCATCAATTTAATAAAACATCATTCAGCAAAAAAAAAAAAAAAAAAATGAAGACAGGAAGATAAAAGAGCTCAACCAAAATGTCAAATCCGTCTGTTCCGAGTTCATAGAAAGACTGGAAGAATGTTGTGACCAACCACAAAAAACAATGGTCAACATTCAGGCTTCTGTGTTGCCACAACAAGAGCTGACGGCAGAAAGTTGAAGTGTTGAAACTACAGACCGTATGTGTTGTCTTTCAGAAACTCTTTTTGTCAACTTTTTTTTTTTTGTACACAAACGTCTCCATGGTTATGTGTATGTGGATCCAACAAAGTCATACAGGAATCTTGGGAAATGTCTGGTTGGAACAAAATTTATTTCGTAAATATTTATTTATGATTACATTATACATTACAACAGTTTGTTTTTTTGCGTTTCTTGAGTTTGGTTGATTGGTTAATTAAAATACAAAGAACATCAATGTAGTTATTTAAAACCTTTTATATGAAAATATTTACATACAAAACAGAAGGAAAATTACTTACACTCACCAACTTCGTCTTCAAGTACCACCACCTAAAGAAAAAAAAAATACTAAATACAAAATATAAGGTAACAATGTGATTGCAATCTTAGGTGTCAAGCACTTTTATCTTTATAGAAATGATTTAGCCTACTTTGATTGACATTAAACAACATATTCACAAATGTAAAACTTAAAATAATTACGTCAAGCGATTACATTTTATCTGTCATGTTAACCTGATTCACAGTGTAAAAAAAAAAACAAGATGAAATCACTGTTATTGTTCATTCTTTCTTATACTCTTCTTCCAGTTTCAGCTTCTCGTTGTTGTTTCTGTGTAAGGTTCCATCACAGCTTATCAGGACTTTGTCAAAAAACTTGAAATCTGCCACATAACGTCCACTATTGGTACTAAAAAGCACAGGCTTGAACTCGTAGCCCCAGAGGATTTCCTGAGGGATGTAAGATGTGCGACTCTGACATGTGGCGGCCGTCGACTCCATCGTAGCATTGAGGGTGACCAGCAGCTCAAAGTCCCGACATTTGAGATTTTCTGCGGTCAGACCCGCCAATGGGCTTTTGTCATCCAGAACATGGTAGAAGGTGTGCGGCAGAATGAGAAAAGGGCACTCCGCGCTGGAGTCCATCTGAAAGTCCACAGAGCTCTGATGGATCAGGGTCTTCTCGCCTTCTTCTGTGACATTGGAATGAAGGAGCTTTCCTGTTAACTGACACTGGATCAGAAGGCTTTTCCTCATGTTGGCCACTCTCACCATCAGACACATCTTGCCCTGTCGCTGGCAGATCACCGCCACTTGGCTGAACTTGATGGTCTCTGCTCGCTTCTTGGGCCGAGCCAGTTTGGCTAAAAATGCACCGGTGACGAAGATCTCCACAAGGCCTGTGATGACCAGTTGAGCCACCAGAGTAAAGATGGCCAGAGGACATTCCTCTGAGATGTAACGAAACCCATAGCCAATAGTGGTTTGTGACTCTAAGGAGAAGAGGAAGGCTCCAGTCAAGGTCTCAACGTTCATCAAACAGGGCACTTGGGTGGAATTCGAAGGCCTGTCGTAGTCGCCGTTGCCCATGCCAATCAAATAGAAGATAACCCCAAAGATGAACCACGTCATGACGAAGGTGGAGGCAAACAAAGTCAGTTTATATCGCCATTTCATGTCCACTACGGTGGTCCAGATGTCGTGCAGGTAAAGCTTCACCATGCCTTCCACATTGTCGATCCGCACATTGTTGTGTCCATCCTTGGAAACAATCCTTCGACGGTGCTTCGTCTTCGTGTTGATGTCCATCACCTTTGGGAAAAATGGAAAAATAACAAAAAATGCATTCATACATTTTTTCCAAAAGTTTAACAGAAAAACTATTTGCAGGGGAAAAACACGGCTTTTCAACATTTTGAACTGCAAGCTTTCTTTTTTACGCAATATTATTATTACATTACAATGGCATAGCATTCATACTCCATTGAATCATCTTTTTGTAAGTAAGAAAAGTAAAATGTTGGATGCAAAAGACAGAATCAATAGTCAAACATAAATATCACTGTCAATATTTTCATTTCAGATTGTAAAAAAGAGATTGTACAGATTTTTAATTTCTAGGGTTTTCATTGGCCAGTGGGAAATGTTTAGCTTCTGAGCCTTTAAACATCATTGTCTGCGAGGTGAAACCATGAGATGAAGAGATTGGTCTGGAGCTCTGGACAAACCCTATAGTTTTAGCTTATATTCCTCTCGACAATGAAGTTGGATGAAATTTGACCTGTGGAGCTCGACTTGTCTTCCCCGTTGCAGTATCATAGTTACTGTGAATAAAACACGGAACACTGTGTCCAGTATCCTTTAAAGGTACACGGGTCCCCGAGGAGACCGTTTTCATCCTGTTTTACTGTCACTCTATCTGAAGAGTTTGAACGTTTCCACCGTTGTCACTCACTGTCTTTGACTTCCTTTGAGTGGCTGCACACACAGGCAGAAACTGCAGAAACAACTGACCCACAGGTGACAAAGGCACAGACTAATGTATTGTCACACAGAGACTCAGCAGCAGTGACTCATCCTCTGGTCACAAATCATTAGGTAACTCATTAATCTACCGCCACAGACAATTGAACACAATTAATGTGCAGTAAACAAGGCAACTTCTGAGAAAAACACATGTTTACCTCCCACTGTTTGGAATTTGCAAAAATAACAAACTTTGAGCTGATAAATAAAATTATAAACATTGAAAAAGTTTGTTGCAGTAAATTGTTTGTTCTTAAAGGGTCCAATGCAAGAAAAACACTAGTTTTTAAGAATTTTTTTTAATTTATATTAAACTTATATTTGGGACTTTGTTTATAGGACAAGGAATGCATCCTTACTGATTAAGCTAAAATGTCACGACTTTATTGTGAATGAAATAATGAAAATTTAAATAAAATAGTCAACTATATTTTACTTCAACTGAGAGTAGATGTTATCCATGTTAGTTGCCCCTGTCAAACTAACAAAAGGTTTTTTATTAATTATATGTAATGTTTTTAATTTAGATTTTTTTGAAAATATAACCACAAAAGATGAATCACATGGTTTTTATGTAAATCCCTGCTGCTAATTTTAAATGAATTATTTTGTCTCCCCCTTGGTGGCAGGGAATTTATTTTTTTAATATTTAACCATTCTACTGTAAAAGTTTTCTAGAAAAAAAAAGTGTTGTGTGTAAAATAATATTTTTACTCACAACACAGAGCTGTGGCCTGACCGTTTATTGAATAACACAGTGGAAAGTTAACCTGGCAGTGAACGATTGCAAATGCCCAGGGCCATAACTTGAAGAAATCATTGATTGCGTATAAATGTGATGGTCTGTGATACTCACTGTAAGTGGACGCTGTCTGGGAACATGAACGTTAGAGATTTCTTTCCGTCTTCCTTCTCACTTTCTTCACTGTTGTCCAGGTCGTGAGCGCTGAACTTTGGCACCGTGGCTTTCAGAGAAGAACTGAGATGTGAAGAAAGGCTGAGGGCTGTAAACTGTGATCTTCATGTAGGCTGGTCTTAAATCCCTCGACTCCTCCTCCACCTCCTCCACCTCTACCTGTATGCAGGTACAAACAGCAGTCTGGACTCTTTTAGGTTTGTTCTGCTCCTTTAGGTTGTTCGTTGACACAAAGACCCGTATTTTGGAAAGATTTAGAAACTCCAGCAGCTAAAGCTGTGCTAAAATTCTCAGTTTCATTTAATTATTTTATTCTAAAAGTGAAATTGATGTCAATTTTAAACATACCAACATACTGTGGAGGATCCACTACAATAGTTCAATATGTTGATCACCAGTTTGACTTTGTGTCCTTGAGACTGGCTCCTTAGCTTCATGATTAACCCTAATTTTTATTACCCACATTCCTGGAAGCTGGAAGTGTTTGTTTTCAGTGTGACTTAAATATGACATTTTCAGATGATTGTCCCTCGTCCCCTGGACTCCTAGGAAATTTTACTTGACAAATCAATGAAAAAATATAACAGAGGGACTTAACGTTAGTTACGGGGCAACAAAAATGTACATTTTATAACTTTTTGGAGAGTTTTAGTTAAGTTGTTTTCCGCAGGATTAGGGCTGAGATAGTGTTGTTTTTATTATTATCCATTTTTGCTGAATAACAATGATTTGACAACATCAGTTCACACGCCCGTCCCCCATGACCCTGTGCTTTTTGTCCAGAAGATTCGGCCTCTGATATAAAAGGGTCATTTGTCTCCATCAGGGGCCTGAGCCACTTTAACCACGTTGAATGACTCCACCTAGTGAATAAAACAATGCACGTAGAACACCTGGCCCCACAACTGAGCTGAAATTTGATGCCAATTATTAAGGTAATTGTTACTGTAGTTAAAGATGACTGGTCACCTTCACCAGCCCTAAAACACTGAGCAGATATGACAGAAGTTACAACGCTGTGTGATCTGTGTTTTTTTTTTGTTTTTTTTTTACATATTCACTGCTGTGACTGCATATTTGTAGACTTAGCTTTTTTTACACAAATAAAATACTACGCAGAAAGATTAGTACACATGAGTAATGTTTAGTTACTGACAACAAGCAATGTAAACAAAAACATTTTTAACACATTTAAACCAATTCAATTCCTCTGCACCAGTTTTCACAAACGACTAACTCCCAAAAAGTCAACACAGCCAAGAATGAAGTGTCTGTAAATCTCATTTACTCTCTGTAAACAAAAAGGCCACTCGATCTTTGAAATCAAAAAGACAAACTGTACAGAACCTCTGATGACAATGACGCAAATTACATCCTGTGGGGAGATTTATTTAGCAATTAATATAATGATGCCACTAATCCAGGGCACTGATTGAAACCTGTCCTGTATCTCTGACTCAGGGCAATACATATATTTCCTGTTCCCTAAACTCTACTGTGGTGAAGGGTTGGCAGTGGTCGCTTTTAGAATTCCCCGCAGAACTTTGTAGTTGTTCAGCGGCTGGTTTTCCTTGGGAGGGTAATTGGGGCCGTGATCCGTGGCGTATGAGTAAGGGAACCTTAGAACCCAGAAACTATCAGGGGGCAGCACTATTTCAGTCTTCTCTGGATGGAACACTGGACAGGGAGGAGGTCCAGGCTGCACCTGAAAAAAGAGTAACAAACATTTTTTATTTAGACTATGGCGTCTACACCAAAAGACCCATTATATGAGCTGGACAAACATTTCAACCTTGGAACTGAAGTAGAAAATGCTTTGTAGAAAGTTTACGTACTGGAATAAAAAGAAAATGTACTTGAATAATGAATTTTTTTTTGATTTAGGGGTGACATACAAAATAAATATCAACAAAGAAATATTCTTCCATGTTTGAATGTCAGACCTACAGTGAAACTATATGTGTTACAAGAAAAAATTAAAAAAAAAACTGGCTCAAACTAGATTTCTGTAAAAGAAAAACAACTCGATGTGAGAGGCACAGGGCAAAGATGATGGAAAACCACATGTCACTCATGTCTGACACATTGAAATACACTTCTAGTTATCTGTATAACTTACCTGTGGGTTTAGAGTGACCTCTAGTGGAGCATCGGGCACCACGATGAAGAGTCTGGTGAGCTGAGCATAGTGAGGCTTCAGGCCGCGGCCCTGAGAAGGTGAAGGGATGTAGAGCGGCATGTCTGCGTTCAGCACTCTGGTGGCGGGATCTTTGGCGCCCCCTGGTCCGAGCACCTTCACTATTTTATCAGGCCCGGAGCTAATGAATCGTCTCCCCCTGCTGTCTTCGTACTCAAAACCTACAAAGGCACGAGCCATGTCGTCCCTCCTGCGACCTCTTCCCAGACCTCCTGTGCTCCCTCGCTTTCCCACCAGATTCTTGTTGGGCACCGGCCATGAGGAAGTGCTTCCATCCAGAGATTCTGTCAACCCTGAGTCTTCTTCGGACCGGGAGCGGATGACCAAGTCCCATGGTAGGAGGAAAGAGGAGCCGGGTAGAAAGCCGGGCTGTTCCAGACCCGTGTGAAAGTTGTAAGACTTGGCTGGACCCAATTTAACAAGAGACCAGCTGGAGAACTTTGGTAAGAGTCCTTTAGAGCAGCCAGAGTGCATCATACCAGGGAGGTACTCCACAGTGGAGGGCTGACGATCCACAAGGCTTGGTCTCTTCTGCTGGACTTGGGCTTCAGTCCCATCTCCTTCACCGTATGTACCCAGACTCCCTGTGGACTGGCCCAGACTGAGAGCCAGACTGAGGCTGGTGTCCCCAGGTGTGTGGCTCTGGGCTGTGCTCGGCTCCTTCAGCCTCTCTGCATCACCCGAAGCCTCAGATGAGATCCTCTGGGCCTGGTTGGAGGCCGGGGCCGGGTCAGGAGTGCTGGGCTGGAAAACTGGAAACTCAATTCTCTCCAGCTTCCCGCAGCATTTCTCCTCCAGCAGCTGTTCAAAGACAACAGTGTGATTGAGGAATAAATACCTTTGTAAAGTCATGTGCTGTCCTTGTACTCCTAGTATACTCTAGTATTCTAGTATACTACATATATATATATATATAAACAAAAATCTGTGATGTCTGTGATTCCCAATGAAATAAAGAGGTGAAATTTAATCATGAAAAAAAGAAAGCGTGAGAAGACATAAGCTCAGATGTCACTTGCCGTTTCAGCAAATCTAAAAGTCCTGCAGCTTCACAGGTGTTTAGAAATTAAAGCACAAACAAATGTCCATTCAGCCTTCTATGTAATACGATGCATCACCCTGCTATCATTTGAAAGACAAAGCCCTAGTTTACTGACTGGGCCGTGTTTACAAAATATGGTTTGAGGTTTACTGTTGATTTCAAATTGCTTCAGTTACTTTATCATTTGTTTTGGGGGTTTTTTTGGCTGCAGGTGATTTTTGGAAACAGCAAAGTTCTAAACGCAATTTAAAAAGTAGGTTTAGATCCAAAAAAGTCATTAGTTAATGGCTTTGGTGCTGATCCAGAAACAAACACTGAGATGTGCGACATTAAGGATTAGCCAAAAAGTGAATGCAATACTTCGAAAGTGCTTTCTCTTGAAACCCACCACAAAAAATCTATTTAAAAAACTGTGACATTTCATGGCAAAAATACAGTATTCGCAGGCAGGAAATCCAACCAGTAGGTGGCAGAATTACATCTTTAAGCTATTAGACAAATGACATTGTAGGTGAACATAACTAATTCATTTAAGTAAGTCAACATCAACAAGAACTCTAACTTGTAAAAACACACAGGACATGACGGTGACATTACTGTGTCTCCGTGACCTATGACAAACACCACAGAGTGAAGCTGCTCAGCTGTGGTCCTCAACAGGAGACAAGAGTGTGCGAGTGTCTCACCTGGTAGAAATCATAATTGGCTGCCTGAATGTCAAACGGATCCTCACGAGGAGCCTGCTTCCTGCCACAGTTACAGGAGCTGGTGGTGCGCCCCCTACTGTTGTGGTTCAAAATGGGCGGGTTTCGGTCCATATCTGGCTTCTCCCCTGCAGAAAAGTCATATTTCTGAGTTATTTGGTTCATTCATTCTGAGATTAGTGGATAGATGAATAGATTGATAGATAGATATATTTTCTAAACTATCTATTGTGACAATTTACATTGCAGGGAAAGGCAAAATTTAACCAAAACCTTAGTTTGCCTAGGTTTGACTTTTTTCCTTAGGGGAACAGGTGGCACCTTTGAGCTATGAACAGGCCTGGACAGTTTGTCAGTCTATGATGGGGCCAAACTTACAGACAAATCTGTTCACAATCACATTCATATCTGTGGTCAATTTAAAGGTTCAATAAACCAATTATAACAGTAGTATTATGTATGTTTCGGGGCAATGAGAAGAAGCCAGTGAACCTGGAAACTTCCTGTAGAGGTGGGTGCTCTACCAACATTTTATTTATTTATTTTTATACAGTTACTTTTCATTATGACATTATTATCTATATTCTGACGAGACAACTTTTTAATCATCCAATGAGAGTAAAAGGAATTTCTAAGGATTACTCACCTGGTTGAGGGAGAAGATGGAACTTGTGAACACAGTGCTGATCCGTCAGACTTCGCTCCTCACACAGCTGGTGGCCGTTGCTCCAGAACTTGTAGCAGTCTTCATGAAGCTGCAGTGCGTAGCGCTGGAAGGCCACACCACGGGCGTGCTGACTGTAGACACGCAGAGCCTGGGCCAGCTGGTTTTTGTGCACGGTTGTGGTGTAGTTATGGGGAAGGTTGGACTGGTAGGCGCTGTGAGCCAGTGGCAGAGCTTTCTGACATCTGCTCTCGGAAAACTTCGTATCGGCTTCCAGAAAACCTTCCAAAACCTTAAGCTGGCTCTGCACTTTCACAGCCAGCTCAGCGGTTTCTTCTTCTTTGGTATTAATCAGGACATGGTGCACTCTGGAGGCCACCTGGACCCATTTGGTGAAGTTCGGTAGCTCAAAGTGAGAAGGCTGCGGGTTGCGACCCACGCTGTCATCAAAGCCTTTCTTGGTCAGCACCAGCTCCACGTGTTGCCAGAGGAACTCCTTCAGGCTGCAGTCCACCAGCTGACCACCCATTGACAGGACACCAGGCTCCCTGGAAGAGCTGGGTTGTCGAGCAGAGCGCCTCATCTGCTGGTAACGCCTTGGCCCCGACACTAGCGTAGTAGAGTCCTGCTCACACAAGGTGCAGTTGGACCTGAGCTGACTGAGCAACGTGGCTACAGGGTCCTCATCTGTGGTTGGTATGATGTACACAAATGCTTGGTTGGCCGGCACTGTGAACAAGCAGTTGCTGCTCTGATTGGTCAGGACTCTGCTTTTACGGAATATGCGGTAGATTTGGTCCTCCAAGGCGTGCTGCAGCCTCCTCCTGGGAGAGTGCTTTTTGGGTTTGTCTGGGTTTCCTCCAGAATCAGAGCCATTTGTAGAAATCTTTGAACAGTGTCATAACAAATCATGTAAGAATAATATAATGTACTTATTATGTAGAAAAGAGAATGTACTTCTTTTTTAAAACATCCCAAACTGCACAATCTTAGAGTATTTTATGATGAACAATAAACCAATTCCTCATCTAATCATTTTTACGTCATAGACATCACATTGTGAATGTTATGAACAACATCCTACAATTTATTAAATCGTAAGCGTTACTAGTCTAATTCTCAATAAGGATTAAGTAAATAAATAAAGAATATATGGGGGAGACCTTAAGAGTGCCGTTCATCTGGAAGACGAAGAGCAGCCGTGGTGGACATGGTCTGCAGTTCACTTTCCATTCTTTGGAAACCGGACAATCTTTGATGGCAGCTCGGATCAGCGGCAGCACCTTCTGTCTCAAGGCGTCCAGGGCCCTGAAGAGCCGGTCGTAGGTCACGTCGAAGGTCTGGTTGGGATGGACGAGCAGAAGGACGTGGCAAACGGAGAACAAGTAGAGCAGGTGAAGACAATGCTGTCTCTCCAGGCCTTTCCAGAAATCATGAGAGTCGGAGTGACCGGTGCCCGCGCTCAGCGTGTGGCATGCCCGCAGGAGCTGACGGGAATCGCTGACAGATGACAGCATCAGATAAAGTACCCGGTTCTCTTGGTTGTAATAAACCTGAATGTGGCTGTTCGCCGTGGCGTCGCCCTCCTCCGGTTCACCGAAAAGCGAAAACATGTGCTTGTCCGCCAGGGTGTTGACTAGAGACTCCTTTAACGACCACGATTGGGCGTTACTTTTACCGAAAATACCGACAACACAGAGACCCTCATCGCGGTACCCTGGTTCCTCAACGATCTCTGACCGGAGCAGAGCCCCGATGCTCACTGGGACCGCCATGTTCGCCTCCTTCATGTTTTCATCTGGGGAAGGAAAATAGCGACGCGCCAATTTCCGGGTTCGACTCACTATTAGGTCCGATCACGTATGTGTTTTCTAGGGAGTGTTACTTTAGTAGGACCTTGTTTTTTACAATGTAAACAAATTATATTCTGTTCTTTTTTGCTATTATTATTGTTGCTGTTATATCACCAAATCATCATTATTATTTACATGAATGACATTATGATATTTTTACATTTTGTATGAGGAAAAGTAAAGCAATAAATCGTATTATTTAATCACATCATTATAAAATTGTTAGAACATTTTTTGTTTTCATTTTCATGTTTATCTTTAATCTAATCTATGTTATATTTTATCTAATAGCAAAATGATGTGTCTTTGTTAGAACCCTTTTATGTGTTTAAGCCCGTTTTATATAAATAAATATAATTTGCTGTGATAATAATAAAGTCTACCACTGGAGGGAACCGAAGAACACGTTGATGCGTGGAGTTTAAGGACATAAAACTATTTTCAAGACTTATGTTCTTAAACTTCAATACTGAGGACGAAATTTGGGTTATAAATAAAGTTGCCTAGAGGAGCTATTAATAAAACATCAGTCTATACGTCAACTGACGTCACTGAAGGATGATGCGTGCTCGTTCGCTGCGCTCTCTGACGTCACCTGGCTCGCATCATCCGAAATCCCCAATAACGCGGCGCGCGCTCCCGCTCCCCTCTGAATGGGGACTGGCTCCAGTCTTTGACAGCTCCTCCGGCACTATCAGCACAGACGCCACGGTCCACGCGTCCGCTCAGGTCCGCCGCTGCTTTTTGCACTCCATCACACACACACACGGGCCACGGCAAAGCTCCTCCTCCGCTTATAGTACATACCCACGCACTGAAAGTCCAACTAGTTCCATAGTCCCGTCCTTCCTTCCTCTTCTCCTCAACCCGGTAAGTTAGTGTCGCCTGTACTGACGGGAGGAGCTGTGTGTGTGTGTCCAGGAATGAGAAATGATGGCCGGCTCTGCAGCAGAGGAGAAAACCTTCCGACGGTTCTTGGAGCTCTTCCTTCGGGAGATGAGGATGCCTCTGCAGGAGAGCGACCCGCTGCCCATGCGCCCTTTGTCGGACCTGGTGTCTGAGGACGAGGTGGAGGGCGAGTGTCTCGACCTGTGTCTCCAACATCTCTACAAATAGTTAAGTGTCAACTTCCTGTTGTGGCATGCTTTTATTTGTTGGCGTCTAACAAAACCAGCGGTGTTTTGGGTTTGAGCCTCGTTATTTACTGTCGAGAGGAAGATGAGGGTGAGTGGAGGCACGGTCTGTTCCACCTCACCTTCCTCCAGACTGACCGCCACCTGCTGTGAACCAGCATGAACTTCACACCAGTGTATCTGCTGCACCGGTGTCAGTGTTTTATCACAGCTTCAGCAGAAGTTGAAACACTGACACCACGGTATCGGTCCATTCACCTGTGGACCGGTCGGTCGGTGCCATGCGTTGACGCCAGGGGGTGACAGAAGTGGAGGCGCACGAAAAGGTGAACCCCTGCTTTTGCGTAACAACCCGACGTCATGGTGTAGGAGGGGGTGGGTGGGTGGGAGTCGTCGCCATCAGCGCTGAGCGCTTCTGCGTGCGGGCTAAAAATAACCCTCGCAGGCTGCGTTCTGAGCCCGGATGGTTGGAAACGACCGTGACGCTGGAAAACGCAATCTCCGATGCTTCCCTCCTGGAGACACTCCAGTTCCGCAAATTCCTTAAGACACAGATCTATGAGTTTTCTCTATGCATGATCGATAAGCTGTGAAGATTCAGAAGAATCTGCACCATTAACACGTCATTATCACCGTGCAGTCACACACAGCACAACAATCTATAGAGTTCTCCTTGATGAGATCTGTGCAAACCGGGTTGAAGCAGTTAGAACTGAGATGAGTCTGTAACAGCTGCCAGAGCTCTGCCCTGAGCTCTGCTGCCTGCCCTGGTTTCGAATCAAAAATAGGTGCAGAAACTGTGCTGGGAAGAAGAGGCTGAAGGACTCATCTGGGGCATTCAGTGACAGGGGACTACTGCTCACATCTATGTCTGAAAAAGATGTGCACTGTGTGGCCAGGAAGGTCAGGATGCACTCCAGCCGTGATGGAGACCAGGTGTTTGTGGCAGGTTGTGTCAAACATGGTAGACAGTGATGCTGACGGACACTGAGGGTTTTTTTTTTTTCACATTTTGCAGAGAGAGTCTGATATTAGAGACGTTACACGGATTTTGTTGGTCGTAATTTAATTCATTCATTCATTCATTCATTTATTCATTCATCTTCATCCTCTTATTTATTACTGGGTTACAGCGGACCATACTGCGCACCTTCCTGTGGGTGGAGAGCCCACTGGAATGGGCCTGGACCAGGCATGGGCAAACTAAGGCCCGGGGACTGGATAAAGCCCGTTTGGCCTTTGAATCTGGCCCTCGAGAATTGTCCAAATTCCTTCATCTTCATCCATTGTTT
>JAFBJS010054541.1:141076-187502 GCA_016785265.1 Paraplagusia blochii | reverse complement strand
TGGGTGTTTGTTTTTAGGAGAGATCACAGTTAATCTACAACTGTTGTCTAAACGTCCCCTACCTTCTGTAGAGACGAACACATCAACCTCCAACAGTGTCAAAATAGGAAACTGATGTAGGTGATGGTTCCTCCAGTGCCTGTCTCTTATACACATCTATATATGTATATGTGTATATATGTATATGTATATGTGTAAATATATATGTATATGTGTATATATATACAGTATATGTATATGTGTATATATATGTATATGTATATGTGTATGTGTATATATGTATATGTGTATGTATATGTGTATATATGTATGTATATGTGTATATATGTATATATGTATGTATATGTGTATATATGTATATATGTATGTATATGTGTATGTGTATATGTTGTTAATATATATTTAATTGATATTATATATTAATATATTTACTGTATATGTTCATGATTTAGAAGAACCCTAAAGCCTTAGGCTATTTATTTATTGTAATAAAATATGGTTGTTATCAGGCTTGTAACCCAGGCATGGGCAACCTAAGGGCCCCGGGCCAGATGCGGCCCGTTAAGCTTTTTAATGCGGCCCACCAACCATATTAAATTATTTATTTATTTTATCATTATACTACTGTCTTTTTTCAGCAATAATGGTTTTCACCAGTAGGTGACATCATAAAGGGTCCAGAAAGAGTTTAGTGGACTTCTTCTTGGAGTTAAAAGACGTTTTGTTCCTCAACTGAGGAACTTCATCAGTTTCTGGTTGTTGTTGGACGGTAGCTATAGTCTGGTAGCTATACTACTACTAGAGGGTATTAAAAATGTAAGATTATAAGTTTTATCCATGACATTTACATGCCATTTATTCTTGTTTGAACGGATACTCCATCTTTCTGCTCATGTAATATTCCATGAATGATTATCAAAGCCTATTTATTGAGCAACAAAAATCTGTTTGTGAGGCCAAACATCTCTGTTACCAGCTGCTTGTGCTGATGCCACACCGGGATGTTTGGTATCTCCAACAACCAAGAGTCAAACAGATTTCTGTCTTCATTGTGGACGTTGTCGGGGTTGGAGATGAATGCCTCTCTTGAGTTGGATTGTTGTGGACGTCCTTTGTGTGCATTATGAATGATGCAGCTGTTGATGGCTGTCAGCGATGCCAACCATGCTGTGTGGTGCGGTGAGCTTCCTCTGATCAGCTCGTCTGCTGCTGTGTTGCTATGCAAATCCAATGCTTTTCTGTCACTTCTAGACATCGCATGTTATTCTCCATGTACTTAATGCTTTGTGAGGAGAATGTTATTTTGCTGCAAGAAAGTCTTTAACCAAATCTGCCTTCTTTCATTTCCACTCAGTTTGTCTCATGTCTTTTTCCTTTTTTCGATGATTTCCCAGAGTTGTTCATACCGTAATTCACGCGTGTTGTGAGAATGGCACTGAGCCTCAAACATCCAGCTGTGTTTCTCAGTGTTTATTTGTTTGTTGTGGTCATTATTGAGGTTTTTCAGTACGAATCGCTGCAGGACATGAAGTGGAGTAAGAAAAACAATCCTTTCTTATAACTTGGTCGCAACAGATGGCAGTGTGGTTGGAAATACAGTAGTTCCTTTTTCACCAAAGTTGTACATGGCAATGATTGTCAGAGAATCCTGTCTAACTGTAATGACATTAAAAGTATTGTGTTTGGAGGCCAATAATTGTATTTGTTGCTATAGCTGTCCTTCAGTGTACTCACAGATGTACTTTATTGTGTTTCAGTAGTACTATGTGGTAAGGTGGTAGTAGTGGCCCAGCAAACTTGGGTCCTGGAGGCTTCAGGTTCAAACTAATGTGCTCTGATCATAGCACCATCCAGACCCACATCACTTCCAGTGAGCTCACCACCCACAGGAAGGCTCGCAGTATGGTGCAGTGTGATTTGGGTGGCAGTCGTGGAGACTGGTAACATGGTAGTAATTCCTGAGAAGCTTGTCTTTATTACAGGTATTTCTTTTTTTTTGTTTTCATAATAACATAATGGACTCCTATTGTGCTACGCATGTGTTTATTCAGTCAAATTCGAGCTAAATATACAGTCATGGAAAAAATGATTAGACCACTCTTTCTTTAATTTCTTGTCCATTTCAAAGTCTGCTTCCACTTAATCTACATTAATCTGGGCAAATATAATAACAACAAAAAAGGCTCATAATTAAGTTTAATTTCAGAGCTGATTTCTAGCCATTTTGCTTGGTTTTATTGACAGTGACAAAAATCACTTCCGTTCCTACATCACTAGCAATAACATTGTACTGACAAATACAGTGCTTTTAGTCATTGCATGGTTTTGTGTTCATTGTTTCCCCCAGGTGATAAACCTTTAGTGGAACAAGGCATTAAGATGAACAAGGAATTGAAGAAAACAGCAGAGTGGACTAATCATTTTTTCCATGACTGTATATTGAAATGCTGCTGGATTACTTTAGTCTGCCTATTATTTTTCCAAAACCAAAGAAAGCTTCACTGATTCCAAATAGAGACCACTGCCTTTTCTGTTTTGCCTCCTTTGACTAACTACGTCACCCACTTCATAAAACAAATTATTTCACACTTGATTCTGCAAATTCTGTGATGCACATAATTACCCTTATGAAATGCTGCTAATGACTTATTTTTAGTAGAGTCTGTTCATGTGGGACGTGTCTGAGGCACAACATCAGTTCATGAGGCAGATTTTGCTCAATTATAGTAAAAAAATCTGTTCTCATTACCTGGTGTATTTAAAAGAAAAATATAGTGTTACTCCTATATGGCATTTTCATGTTCTTCTTTCGGCTTGTCCCCTTTCTTTGGATGAGACCACAGCGACCCCTGTCCTCTGTATCTTCTACTCTGATTCCAACTACCTCCATGTCCTCCCTCACTGCATCCATCAATCTCCTTTTTGTCTCCTACCTGGTAGCTCCATCTTTAGGATCATTCTTCTAACAATATAACCACTGTCCCTCCTCCGATTTCTCCAAACCTTCCTGTCAGTGTTGTCCCTCTAATCACCTCATTCCTGATCCTGTCCATCCTTGTCTCTCCTAAAGAGAATCTCAGCATCTTTAACTCCTCCAGCTCTGCCTCCTGTCTTCTATTGTTGGTGTCTCTTATCTATTATTCTATTGTTGGTGTCTCATGGCTGGTCTCAAAGACCAGCATTAAACCAGGCCTTATTGAAAAAGAAATGTATACTCCCATACCCCTCTAATCTCCTCATTCCTGAATTTCATGTTATTTAAGGATTTAAATCAATTATAATAGCAGTGTATGAGATTTTTTTTTATTTTCATTTGGGTTTAAAATGTTAATTCACTCATTAGTAAAAAAATACTGACTAATATGTGTTGAATGTTGGCAGTGGATGATGGAGGAGGACATGGTTGAATTCTGTGTTTCTATGCATCTCACACTGAGTCTGTGTTTGTTCTAAATGCCAACTTGAACTGCAGCAGACCTAATTATGTCTTGTTGATTTACACCTCCGTGTTACTTGGGTCTTCCACAGGCGTCTCCCGACCAATGCATACGTGATATATTAGCTGGTGTCTATGAGATAACGCACGCCACTGAGCTGCTGTCAAGCTCTCTCAATGCATGGACAATAGTCACACTCACACAGGAAAAAAAAAAATACCTGTGTTCTCACTTTAAATAGAGAATACGTGATGACAGGGAAGGGTGGCTATACTGCGGAAGAGATCAGAGGTGTTTGTGTTACATGTACGTGGCAGCCATGATGACGACCAGAGGAAAGATCTTTTCTTTTAAATAAAAAGTAAAGTGTACGTCTTTCTCCATGCAAGTGTCCTCACTTTATTGTACATTCTCCATTGACATCCAAGCAGAAGAATGGGGAAACACTTTTGCTGTTGGATGTCAATATTGGCTTCATTATCAGTGACTGGTTAGCAGTGGAAGCAGTCTCCTTGACTGCCACCCAAATCGCACTGCATCACTGAGCCCTGTGGAAGTTATGTGGGCCAGGACTGTGCTATGCTTGGAGTACCTCGGTGTCCACTGCCGCCATCAATATGGACAAATGCAACAAAAAAACACAATAATTTTGAGGAAAAAGTTAAATATTGCTCTTTCCCTTCTGTGAAAGTGCAGTTCTAGTAAAGCTGGACCACATCTTTGCACACTCTCGGAATTAGCCTGACCAAATATCCAGTTCTGCCGTTGCATCCCTGTTTATAATTGGAAAATATTCATGTTTCAAACCCCTAAATTGTCTTTCTTTGAATGTTTGACATAACCACCAGGTTATGGAACATACCTCAGGTGTAATAATATGTTGGCAAATATTCCATCACATCACTGGGAGAATCATGCCTGGTTTTCAAAGAAGGTACTTGAAGATTTTTTGGTTTGGACAAGTTTGGAAGTTGACAAAGAAATGGGCTATGGTTGGTCTTGGTTACCCAGGGGATGTAAGGGCCTTAACAGAGATTGGGCAGTTGCTAGTCAGACTGTGCTGTGGTGGGGGACCCTGAGATCTACAGTACTTCCTCGGAGTCGGAGGTTGTCTGTCTGGCTTTGCCATAAATGCACTTTCACAGAGGTGTCAAAAACCGAGTGGCAAAATGTTGCAGTTGCCATGGTCTTAAAAACAAAATACATTAATTCACCTTTCAAACTGTCATTCAAAGGAAGCCAGAAACGAATAAAATGTCTAAATATAAAGGTTAGGCAAGACTGTAGCTAGAAGTTGCCCTATTGAGAGGTGATTAAATATCCTAATTGACCATGCAATATGCATGAAAACTGTCCAATTACCGCATGTAGGCGATGTCTAAAGGCTCAGGAGGACAGCTAGATGCAGCTGAAGATTCCTTGTCTTGTCTCCGTGACATTTTTTTTTTTTTCTTTTCCTCCCCTTCCTCCACCGACAGCAGACTCGTTTCACCTTGGAAAACCATGAATATTCACCAGTTTGCACTGTTTATATATGCAACAAAGATCAGTGTGAACACTGTCTTATCTCCCTGTTACTGCAACAGTCTCTGCTCTCTTTCAGTCTTTGCTGTTTTTACACGATGCCAATGGCTCAACAGTGTACACTGAACATTTAAGGGAATATTTATTTATTCATCCCTTTGGAGTTCCCTTTGGGAAATTTCAGAATGTTTCAACTGGATGCAAAGAAGAACGCCTCAAATTAAAATGTTCAACCTGGTTAATTTTAATCCACTCTAAATGTATACCTGGTTACATGCATTAAAACAGTTTTATTGCGGAAGACTTTCCGGTCCCTTGTGCATATTACAATCTCATCTGTCCAACACGACGATCTATGGTCCTACCAAATGGTGGACATTGTTTTCCTATCTCATTTACCACGGGTGAGGAGTTCATAGTGTTTAATCAGCTAATGCTGCGGCAGCTTGACTTCTTCCTGATAAAGTCGGGCTAATGCTGGTATCGCGTGTCCGTCGCGGTGAAGAGCTGAACTCAGCCACTTGCTCCATGCAACCTGCAGGGAGAGGGCTTATAATAAAACAGTTTTATTGGGAATGCTCCGGCAAGAACGTCAAATGAAAAACCAGAGGAGGGAATGGGTGGTCTGGGAATCACTGTGGTTGACCGGGCTGGCACTTATTCACGGAGTAGGAAATGAGAAGAGAGGTGGATGTTTGGACTTGGTGTTGACTTTATGGCAGGACTCGGGGTGAAGTAAAGACAATGTAGGTCCCGATTGTTAGACGCAAATTCACTTTGGACAAAATAATAAAAAAAAAAAAACTGGGACGAAGTCGTCGGTCGGTAATTTTTGGAAGGTTCATTGCAATTGTGCTTTTTTTTTTTTTTCTCCCTTCTCTACTGATGTTATATAGAAATGTTTCATAGGGAAATAAGTTCCTTTTGATGGAAAAAGGAAACACTGCACTTATATCACAAATGCTACAAATTCTGCCAGTATAAAGGCTAAGAGTTATTCAAAAAAAATTTAGACTGTTTGATTTCTTCATTTACTTTTTCATTTTAATTTCTGGTACAATGAAAGGTATATTTCCTGCAGAATACAATAAACACGGAAATATAGAATGCATAAAAGTACTGTTTTTGTCAATGCAATGCAATAGTTATTGAGGTAAGAACTGAAGTGATTTTGGTTGCTATCATGAAAACTCTGGAAAATGGCAAGATGTCAGCTCTGAAATTCATCCCTGATGAGCTACTGATGTATGTTTATTATTATATTTGTGCAAGCAACTGTTTAGTGGAACCAGACATTAAAATGAACAAGGAATTGAAGAAAATACCAAGGTGGCCTTTTGGCTTTATATACTTGTGGGCCAACTCCAGTACACAGGTGATGTGATCTTGTGGGCCTGATGTGGCCCAAGACCCTGAAGTTTGGCATCTGTGCTTTCTTGATGTGTTTACACTTGCAAGACAGTAGGTGGACAATGGAGGCGGACCAGTGGGCGGGCACACCAAGTGATTTACAGCTTTGTGGACCAGATTCATGTTCTAGTAGAATGGACTTTATTTCTTCAGTTGTATGACATCACTCTAATATGCCCCCCACCCCCGCCAACCCTTCTCTCCTCTCCCTGTTTGATCCTCATGCTGAGTGTGTACACCTCGGCCCCCTCACACTGGTGCTCTGTGCCGGCTCTCTGCATGTGAAGAAAACCTGACTCACCTGTGGACCATGTGTAGGCTCGTGACAAACCAGCGAAATCACAGCAAGTTTACTTTGGAGACCGCAATGTTTGTTCGCGTGTGTCTGTGTTACTTGGCATCAGTTTGCTTGCTCCACAGAGACAGTTTCAGCTTTCGAAGAAAGCAAGTGTCTCCAACTGCCCCGCCGCGAAAGCGTTTTTGTGTGTGTGTGAGTGCAAACAGGAGGAGCACAGTGGGAATTAGGAGGAGGAGGTGGAGAACGACCAGGTGAACCTCATCTTTGAACGGTGTTGCGTGGTTAAATCATGGCCGTTCTTAACCCCTCTGTAGTGGTGAAGCAGGAGGTGGACGATGAGCGCCCCCTCTGGACCCTACAAGATGAAAGCCTGTGATTAGAGTTGTCATGATATGAACTATCCAGGAACTTAGTAAAATGTAAATCAGTAACACCTTGCCCTGTGACTCAGTGTTCATCAAACATTTATTATTTACCTCCTGAATAAGATCAAGTCCCAGTTAAGGTGGTTGGTGCCTTAAAGGCTCATGAGGTGCTGTATGATTTGGGTGGTGGTTGTAGGAGGGAGCCACGCAGTCCAATCCCTGGTCTTAGGTGAGGAAAGTCTGGGTGTCCCTGCTTAGGCTGCTGCCCAACCGTGTCCTGGTTATAGATGAATGAATGAAGATGGATTGAGGGTTAATCAATTAAATCCTAAATGTATTTTCAATAGTTTGTTAAGGATTTAACAACAGCATTAAAAGTATTTCTACAAAAAGTATTTGTTCTTAAAACAAATATCTTTTGTATTTTGTATGTAAGTACTGCAGATCAATGTACTAATCTGCGCTTTTATAATTTAGTTTGTATATTGTCTTTTTTACGTCTATTTTGGTTCAAAACCCTTCCGAACCCTAAAACCTTTGTCATCACTTACATCCCTAAAATATTTTGTGGATCCAAACCCTTAAATTAATCTGTAATCTCTGATCATGGTCATTTCATTTATAGTCTAGGTTCGGAGCACATAAAGGCTTACATGGATTAAGCTTTCACCAGGCCGCCTATGGGCAAAATGTAGGTATTGCAGGGAAAAGGCAGAGGTATTATCTCCATACAAACCAATATATAATTTGAACCAGTTTGGAAAGCTGTATTTCAAAACTGAACGAATATGGACAGTATATAATATAAAGGGATGGAGTTTGAGACAACAAAGACAAAACATGATAAGACAAGAGTGTGGTATCTGTTTAAGACACACAACTTGTACGGATGTAAGTTCTGCTTGTTGTTAGAGCTGCAACCGGAATTGACCAGGTGTCAGAGGGGGCTGATGGAGAGAACAACACTGTGTGTGTGTGTGTTTGTGTGTGTGTGTGTGAACATGGCCGTCTTCATCCCAAAGCTCCTTTTTATTGGAGTGTTTCTATATTTAGATCCATGTTAAAGGTCAACCTATCATGTCTGCTTTGAAGAAAAAAACAAAAAAACAACCGAACCAAAACACTGATAAAACTGTTTATTAGAACATGTTTCCTCGGGGAAATACAGCCGTCTGTACTACAGTCGTTTGCTGCATGTTCACCGGAAACAAAGCAAAGCTGTGTCTGTTGGCTGATGTAATGTCCTGGGCGCCTACTTTAAAGTGCTGTATCCTGCTGGTGACTTTCTCAATGTGAGTGTGCCCCTAGTGTCTGCGGTTCATATTTTCTAGCATCAATAAATAAGGAAAACCATATCCTTCACATTATTGTTGTGCAGAGACTCAGTTGTGCCCCCTCTAGTGGGTTGCAAGAGTTGGAAGAGTTTTTTTTTTTTTTTAAGCGTACTAGTTTGATGATTTCCAGGAGTTCAGTCAGCTTCTATTGACTTGGGTGGAGGAGGTCTGTCATTCTATTTCTCCCAAGAAATAGTTTGTGAAACACTGCTTTATAACATCTGTGTTAAAGTAAAAAGTGGTAGAAGAGAGACCCAGTGTCTGGTCATTGAGGTGCTTGAGTGTCCACTTCCTGCTGGACAAATCCTGGTTTGAAATGAGCAGAGTTATAATGGTGGCTGCTACTGTAGAAAAGGCATCAGCAGAATAGACAGAAGGTTTGTCGTTTTGAGTTGAATGCCTGTTGACTTTGATCTGTGTAGTTGAACTGTTGCTGCCTTATTATTAGTCAGCAGTGGGGGACTAGTGGTTAAGGAAGCGGACTTGGGTCCACAAGGCTTCATGTTTGAATCCACCAGCTGCCGGGTTGCAACTGAGATGCTCTGATCAAATCATATCCGTCCTGACCCACATAACTTCTTGTGGGTTCACCACCCGCAGGAAGGCTCACAGGATGGAGCAGTGTGATTTGGGTGGAGCCAGCTGCCCCTGCAACCCAGCAACAGATAAGCAGATGAAGTTGAATGAATACACATTATTTTTTTCCCCCCATAACAGATCCATCAGCTACTACATGTGAGGAATTATGTGATTTTTTTTTTTATTTCTCTAGTATTATTCTTCCGTAAAATGTACATGTTCTCTACCCATTCACTATAAAAAATGTAATTTTTTTTCTAAGAGTAGACTCTTCGATACAGAGATCATGAAACGCCGGGATATTTAAGGTTGAACTGTCCCTTTAATGCACCGGCAGCAGCGTTCTTATGAGGTCCCGCAGGTCAAGTTGCAACGCCCTCGTCATCCACGGCTTTGGGCTCTGCCAAAACCTCGCTCAGCCTACGATTATAAACACATCTCCTGTCCTGTGTCCTCCTCCTCCTCCTCCTCCAGCTCCTCTGTGTGTGGGTGGGAGAGAGTGAGGAGGTGAGTGGGCACCGTCCATGTCCTCACTTCAGCGTTTAGGCCACAGCCCAACAGTCAAGACAGTAAATCACAGCCACACAGACATGTTTGGTTGCATTAAACATTTATAGTCTAACGTAATTCCAAAAGTGTGAAAGAATATGAAGTCTGCAGGTCTCACAGGGACGCTGACGTTAGCTGTCATCTGACTTTCAGCAGCTAAGACTTAGTGATGATCGGGGAGTCACCGACTGGTCAGGAAAAGGCTCAGGTGTCCTTACTGTTATGTCACGGAAATGGACGTAAACTTCAGCAGACATCAGCACGTCTGCCACCCCTGGCTGGACAGAGCTGCATGGTCACATGTGATTAGAAACTGTGTCCTGAGGCGGAGATCTATACTGACTAGCGCCCTCTGCAACTGTAGTAATGTATGTGTTGCGTAACGTATGGAAAACACTGTGGCTATAATTTAGTCCATACATTAACAACAGGAGACATTTAGGGTCATGTCATATGATTCGATAATTGTTTTATTTATTATATTATTTATTATTATAATTAATTACACAAAATTGTACAATAAGATAAAGAGATGATAAATAGTTTATGATACACCACAATTTCCAGGATTTTTTACTCTGGACTAAAGTGAAAATACTATATATCAATCTCACAAATTAATAATATTCTTTATAACATAGTGAGATGTTTTGGAAGCTGTTTTCTAACCTAATGTTGTAGTTGTGTATTAAATATAAATTCTACAATTTAGGTTTTTTATATGTATTATTAACTTTTTACGTCTTTTTTGGTTGTTACCCTTCATTCTGAAAACCTAAAACCTCTCTGTCTCTAAATTAACCTGTAATCTCAGATTATGCCCATTTGATTATTTGGTTGATGATCACTAATTTACAATTAATTCTATTTTATTTGTCACAGCTCCATTACTTAGACCAAGGTTCTCATTCTAATTGTCCAAAAACATGACTAACTCTCAGACTGACTCCCTTCCTTTGCTCTATACTATATATACCGTATATGTTGCATGTATTGACGCTGTAAAGGTTCCGATGTGGAAACTTCCCTTCGCATTTGCCCATGAATCGGGGAGCAGAGAGACGCCTACACACACACACAGACACCAAACACCTGTGTGCAGAGCAGTTTTAATCAATGGTGAAATCCTGCAGCAGTGTCCTGCTGAGCTCTGCATTGCCCTCTAGTGGCAGTAAAAGAGCAAAGCAGTCTAATACTTGCAAAATTATCGGGGGGCCAAGCAATATAAATTAAATTTATCGAAATATTTTCTAAATGAAAGATGAAAAATCACTAATAATATTCTTACAATTAAAAACAGTCCTGTTTATCCATTTTCCCAAACTAAACATGCCTAGAATATTACTGTGATTTACTTTAAACCACCTCTGCTATATTCATTTCCTGTTTCCTATATATTTTACCTTTGACACAGTGTGTCACAGTCGCTGAACTTTCGATTAACCTACTTTACTTTTGCCACAAGGTACAATGTTCGATTTACCCGAATCGCCTTTTGAAAAACAGAAAAAAAAACCTGGTAAAAAACCAAAAAAAAAACTTGGTAAAATATATGCTACAGTAATAGAATTTATTTTCAATCTGCTGTCTCCTGTTTTCGAGCCTCCTTGACTTATTGGATTACGTTTAATTAGCTTGTAATTTAGTCCTAATGTACAAACGGCCATTAATCTGGATCCGATTTGTATATTTATATATATATATATATCTAGTGTTTCATTTTTGACCATTTATTCTAAGATACAAGATCTTTAGTTCAACTGAGACTGAAGCTTCATTGTAGTTTGTAAAATGTTTTTACAAACTTCAATGCTCAATCAGAGAGACAGCAATAACAGAAAGGAAGTTCGAGCACATTGTCGGTTAGATTACGGGAACAGACTCTTGCAATTGCGCGAGTGGTTGGTAAAAACAGGAACGCAGGAAATGTCAGTAGGTAGGTCACAGAACAGCCTTTCATGTTATCAATAACAGAACTTTTTATCTGCAGGTATATTGTGATTCCTCTGTGTTTATCTGCACCATAGTATATATATATATTTTACATACTTATCTACACATATATACTTTATCTATTTTTAGCACTCTTTAACCCAGGCATGGGCAAACCTTTTGACTGGGGGGCCACAATTGCTTTTAAATTGGACACTGGGGACAAGGTTAGGAGCTGATGGATGGAGGCTTCATGTGACGTAAGATAAATGACAACAGAGGCTAAAATGTTAAAATCATAGCCTTCTCAGTCACATTTATTGGCAAAACATGGGCATTGCAGGGAAAAGGCAGAATTTTGATTGCAATACAAACCAATTCCATAATATGGACATATTTGGTGACCAGATTGCAAAGCTGGACAGGCCAAATGTGGCCCCCGAGCCCTTAGTTTGCTTATCTGTCACATCTAGATATTTGTCATTTCTAAAAATATTTTTCCCATTCACAGGTATTTCCACCATTGAACCAATGTATTTATTACTTAATTAATTAGATGATAGTCATCTATGCAACTGAAGATTGTGAGAAAGTAGATTTGACATGTAAAGAAGTAAAATAAAATCAGAAAACATTGTACAAATAATTGCAAAAGAAATCCCAGTTGTAAAAATAAATAAATATATAAATACATCATGTCCTGTAACCATTTCTCTAAGGCAAAGGGAAAGGTTTACAGGACAGTCGTGAGACCAGCCATGATGGATGGATAAGAGACACTAGGAATAGACAGAGCTGGAGGTGTAGGAGTTAAAGATGCTGAGATTCTCTTTAGGAGAGACAAGGATGGACAGGATCAGGATTGAGGTGATTAGAGGGACAACACAGACAGGAAGGTTTGGAGAAAAAGCTAGAGAACACAGATTGAGATGGTTTGGACATGTTCAGAGGAGGGACAGTGGATACATTGGTAGAATAATGATCCTAGAGATGGAGCTACCAGGTAGAAGACAAAGAGGAGATTTATGGATGCAGTGAGGGAGGACCTGGAGGTAGTTGGAGTCAGAGTAGAAGATACAGAGGACAGGGGGAGAAGGAAAATGTTGACTCGCTGTGGCAACCCCTGAAAAAGGGACAAGTCAAAAAAGAAGATAAATACATTGTGTGTGAAGACAATCTGATGAACAGATATGGTTAGGTCTTCTGAGTCTCAAGAGATCATCTGTTCGTCCTCAGTACCATGTCTTGAGTGGCTTCTGGAGAGTTTGATGTATTTAACATTTGATCTGCCTTAATGCTAATGGACGTCACTGTGTCCTTTCTCGACCGCCGTCATAGTCTGAGATTAACCTCTGTCACTTTTAACCAATCACCTTGGTCCTTGCAACTCCGTCACCGGCTCACAATCAAAGCCACACACTCGTGGGGAACAGGCATCATTTGTGCTGTGTCAAGAGGGTCAGAGTGAAGCTCAGGTTAATGACCATAAGCACTAAAACTATAACAGACATCATTAGTCTTTGATTGTCCCCCGGGGACACATCTTATGGCTGTTCGCAATCAGAGGTGGACGAGGTCTCGTTCACAATCACCCTGTCATGGAAGCAGGTCTACAGAATGGACTTATTACACAGAAGATCAATATGAGTGTCGCCACGGATATGAAATGATCAAGATTTAACATGTAATGAATATATGAACTATAACAGTCTCAGATGTGAAGGTGTGTATTTTCAGTCTACATCAGAGATATAACCATCAGTGACTTCCTGAAGAGACACCCAACGTTCAGCTTCTGTCAGGAGTAATGATAGGTTTTCAGTCGATTGACGTTGAGGACAAAACAGACTCCTGTCGTCCTTTGAGCTGATTCAAAGCTTATCTTTATCTGGAAATTCAACCTGACGCGGCGTCAGATATAATTAAAGGAGAAATTAAGGCAGAATATGTTCATCTGAAGAAAGGAGGCGGGGTTTGAAATGTATAATATATGTATAATCTGATATATCAGTCCATGATATACATCCATCAATCTCCTCTTTGTCTCCCACCTGGTAGCTCCATCTCTAGGATCATTCTTCTACCAATGTATCCACTGTCCCTCCTCAGAACATGTCCAAACCATCTCAATCTGTCTTCTCTAGCTTGTTCTCCAAACCTTCCTGTCTGCGTTGTCCCTCTAATGACCTCATTCCTGATCCTGTCCATTCTTGTCTCTACTAAAGAGAACCTCAGCATCCTTAACTCCTCCACCTCCAGCTCTGTCTCCTGTCTTCTACCTGTTCCTAGTGTCTCCAATCCATCCATCATGGCTGGTCTCACAACTGTCCTGTAAACCTTTCCCTCCACCATAGTTGACTCTCTTCTATCACAGATCACTCCTGACACTTTTCTCCAGCTGTTCCATCCTGCCTGTACTGTATACTGTGTGTGTATCAATCAATCAATCAATCAATTTTTATTTATATGGCCCACATTTGTATGTATATATACAGTGTATGTATATATATATATATATATATTTTTTTTTTTTTTCTTTATAGGCTGTACCTTCATTTTTCTTCAAGACTAGATTTTTCTGTCCCGACATCAACCTCGTCACAAGTGCACGGCAGTGAAATGAACGCAGGTTCATGACGAGCATCAAAAAGAGATTAATATTAATGTTCTCTGCCCTCCTTTTCCAAGAGAGCACTTCCACTCCAATGCACCACATTTACTTCATCGTGAAGAAATGGGAAAGGGTAGAAAAGAAAAAAAAAAAACTGCAGCTTACCCTGGCACTCCAGTATGCACACCCACACACGCACACTCACACCCACCCAGACCCATCCCTCATCTCTGTGAGAGGGTCTTTCCAGGGGGTTTGGACTAATTGATATTCTCCCACGATGCCCAGGGCTTCTCCAAGGAACTACACTCTGCAGTGCTGCTGACGCCGCACATTCTTTTACTGCTGCAGACTTAAAATAGGATCAAAGATGCTGCTGTGCCTGGCTGTGTGTGTGTGTGTGTGTGTGTGAGAGAGACAGGGAGGCAGAGAGGAAGATGCCACTCTGTGTTTCAGAACCAGCATCTTGGCTCTTCACCGACTTCTGACTCATGACTCTTGTGTGTCTGGACTTTAGCTCGGCCACATATGACTTTGATCTATTATTTAGACGCAGCTTCATGTTTGTCTTCTGGATCACATTATCGTTTTTCCCTGTTGCAAGTTTTATACCCCTGTCAAGTCAGCATTCCCAGTGAAGTAGAAACACTCCACTTCCAACCAGGGGTTTTCCTCAATGTCGTTTTGCTGTTGAGGTGTAAAATTCTTCTTTTTAACGTTATTTTTCTGGCTCAATGGCTAGATCTGGCTCAATCAATCGTTCGTATAAATGCATTTCATGCAAAATACAAACCTGATGTAATTTATAATGGTTCAAATTTATTTATTTATTGTAATAAAATGCAACAATGGCAGACAACCCTGTCCTTTATAGACCCTTGCATCGTCCAAAGAAAAACTCCTAACAACGATACAAGGTGTGTCATGATCGGAAAAACCCGATCCTGGATACAAAGGGTTAAAATTATCTTTCTCCACAGGGTGGCAGGGCACTCCCTTAGAGATACAGTGAGGAGCTCTGTCACCCAGAGGGGGCTCGGAGTAGAGACCCTGCACCTTCACATCGAGAGGAGTCAGTTGATGTGGTTTAAGCATCAGCATCAGGTGATGGGACGTGTTTGGGTCCTGTCCCACTGGGAGGAGACCCAGAGGAAGAACCAGGACATGCTGGAGCGACTTTGTTGCCTGGCTGGCCTGGGAAAACCTTGCATCCTTCCAGATGACCTAGAAAAGGTGTCTTGTAGAGGGGAGAGATAGAGGTGTAGAGGAAAGTCCTCGGAATGCTGCCCCTGCAGCCCGGTTTTGGATAAGCTGACGAAGATGGATGGGGGGGGGGTAAAAACTCGATCTCCTGGGCAAGAGGAGCCAATCACAGTAAGGTTTAGGGTGGCACCTTTCAGTGGGTTCCCCACCTGCAGAAAAGTCCAGGAGGTACTGGTTTGACACAAAATACAGGAATGTCAAATGTCACCAAATGTATCCAATTTCTGAGACTATTGAAGTCCATTACTAGGTATTTCTGGATTTTCACCCCCTCACTGTCTTAGTCAGGGGCCTCAAAGCCTTTGCTCATGAGGGAACCACCAACCTGTGGCCCTTGATGACAGAAAATTGTAGTCTGAGATCTTTTTGTTAGATTTGGCCTTTACAGTGGACTGGAAGAGGAGCTTGTGGCGACCTTTGCACTTGAGTTTAATATCTCTGTACTAGCATTGTACAAGGCGTGCTTTGCTAAGGCGTGTTAATGGCGTGTGTTGTTATTTAAGACAATCTGGTGTTAATTGTGTTACGGACTCTGGATCTGTAAACTCTAGACACCCAGATCAGTGTTTTGATACTCTATTTTAATCACTTTTTTTCATATAATGGGTAGAAATTCCACTCACCCTGAGCAAAAATGTAACATTTGCCTTTTGGTTAAAGGCAAAGGCTTTTCGAAAATCAACATCAACAGCACCTGAAAGTGTTAAACTTTTTCTCCAGACCTTGATACTTGTGAGATGGGCTCCCTGTTGGAGTTGCTCTGTTTCATTAATGTCTCTGTTGGAGGGTTGCACCTCGGGGCTCGGTCTGATCGCATCCCAGCACCTCCCTCCTCCTCTTCCTCCTCCTCCTCCTTCTCACCACGAAGAAAACCCTCTGTGATGCACCTTTACATATTTAATGGTGGCATATTAAACAGCGCCTGTGGCTTTCACCTGAAGTACATGACTTAACAATGTAGCCTATGAGATGGCGATGCTGCTGATGATGATGAATCAACTGTTAAAAAGCCTGTGAAGGGGACACTGCAGCTCCTGTTCCTCCCAGTCAATGCTCAGCTCATTCTGCAGGGTTCATTAAAACCTCCCCTTGAATATATTATTCATTAAAAACATGGCAGTTGCAGCCCCACCGACAGTAAAGCAACGCCTAAAGATTGTCTCTTCCGATGATCCGCCCTGACATGAGCTGATATGATGGAATGCACCGCAGGGAAACCTCTTTCATGTGGGAATCTGTCAACGGAAACACTCGCGTTAGTCATTTATTCATTGTGTTTTTCATCTATTTATTTATTATTTCTATAGCCTGGCACTTCATTAGCAACACTGATGAAACCCAATGCACTTTAACAAAGTTGCTGACAATCTTAATCAGCCGCGGGCCAATGTTTTGACTTGCGTTGGGTGGTTTAGAATAATAATACTACGACTTAATTCACTGCATTTATGATTCATTTCCCTCAAGTCTAAACCAAGCTACATGGGTGAAAACCAGGATTTCTAACCAATAGACAAGGCATGGGCAGGAATACTTATTCCTTTTCCCTGCGATGCCTCTGTTTCCCCTGTAGATGGCATCGTGAAGGCTATTAGAAATGTAGAATTTTAAGTTTTATCCATGACTTTTACAAACGATCCATCTTTCTGGACTCTGGACTCGGCTCCTGTGTCCAACTTTAGGACCAGTTGTGGCCTGTGAGTCAGAAGGTTTGCCCATGCCTGCGTTAGACCATATGGAAATACAGTTAACACAATAGCCTCGTGCAATATTGATAGTCCAGTTCCAGTTGATTCATTCATTTCTCTTCATTCTATTATCCAGCATCAGCAGTCTCCACGACTGCCACCCAAATCACACTGCATCAGACTGTGAGTCTTCCTGTGTTTGGTGGGCCCAATAGAAGTTATGATGGTCTGGACACTGCTATGTTCAGTGGTAACCTGGCAGCTTGTGGATTTGAACCAGAAGCCTTGCGGACCTAGGTCGGCTTTCTTAACCACTAGGCCATGACGCCTGCCCCAATTCAGCAAATGACACCTTTAAATCCACCATGATGTTAATTTAAATTAATAATAACATTAACACCAATCTGCATCTCTACATCTAAAGCCAGGAAAAATAATCTCTTCTCACAGATTGGCTGACAACATTTAGACTTTTCACACCATTGTGCTGGCTGTTGGCTGTCAATAAGTAAAAGCTGGTGTTCCTCATACATCAGGCGATGAACTTTAGGGGAAAGTTAATAACATGCCATAAATCCTAGCTAAACCAAATCCTGGCTCATTGGAAATGAAATTAGCCCTGCGTCTAATGTACCTAATTTAATCGCAGCAGTTAAGCCTTTTCTTTCTACCCCCCTGGTTCCTGGAAGTGCTGAGTTCCACCCACTGTTTATCCTGATGGTGATAAAAGAACGCAGCCCCGGGGCAGAGTAATAGCAATAATCAGAGGGCTTGTTTATCCCACTTCCATTGGCTGACATTTGCTTTCCTTTAGCAACGGGACATCTAACTAGCAATAATGCAATTTCCGACGAGGAGATTGGATTAACGTGGCCTGTCCTGATGGGGCTGTGGCTTCACAAGTCTGTGTCCCCTGTTGCCGTGACTCTCATACTGCTGGGTGATGTCTCCTAGTGTACGGTGTGAAAATGTACTGAAAAGTAGGAGCTCAATATTTATACTTACGTGAAGTTTTTGGCAAGTTTTTTCTTGCAGATCTCTTCCCAGGGTGAGGTTTTATTCCTGCCTCATTTGTGTCACAGCAGTGTCAAAACACGTTGGCCTCAACGCGCCTGCAACCTTTCCCTGCAGCCCAACACATAGGATGCATTTAACGCTCAAAGGCATTCCTGACCAAATTATTGCAAACAGCTCGGAGCTCGCCGTCAGCTCAAAGTAACAAAGTTAGAGCCCAGGGAAAGGGCAGTATAAATTGTGCATTTGAAGCGGGAATGAAAAAGGTCTGGTCTTTAAGCGCTGGGGATGGAGCTATGCCATGGAGCCGCACACGTTCACATGTAGGAAGAGAAAAAATGTAGGTATGTGTGCCCTGGTTTTTGCATGTTAAGACATTGACAGTGGCTGGGACGTGTGTGTTTTTTGGGTTGCAGAATAATTCACGTTCACCATTGTGGTGTTCCTGTTGTCTCAGCAACCGTGCATTTTGAACCCAGGCTGTGTCAAAATGAAAATATTGTGCTGCTGCTGCTGAAAACATCCTGTCTTCTTATTCTTGTATGAAAATGTTATAATATTCCTACTTTTAATGGCTGTGATGTCGTTTTACAAGATAAATCCTTCCAGAATGGGTTGTTTTCACGTCTATCAACTAGTTCCTGCTTACCTGGAATGGAATATTACATTTGTAGGATGTTTTTTTACAACAATGACTGCGTGTTTTGCATACAAGCGTTGCACTTTCCCCCGAACCCTGCTTGTAAGGCAGACACTGCTCTGTAGATAAGAGCTGTGCATCTGCCTCTGCGTGTTGCTGTGCAGCAGCAGCAGCCGCATTGTTGAGCTGACAGTGTCCGCTGCTGGCTGTAGCGTTAACTGCAGTGACTCCCGACAGCACCTCACAGCAGCCAGGCTCCGTGTTGTCTCTGTCGGACAGTCTTTATCTCGTAGCACGTCCGAGTCAGTGAGGGGGGGGGGGACCTGGAGGAGACGGAACTCCAGCAGCCATTGCAGTGATAAACAAAGACATCACCCAGTTTCACAGAGACTGAGGTTGGGAATGAAGTGAAAAAATAACAGATTGTAGATCAGTTTTTACAATCATGTTCCTTGAAAGGCTCATAGACTTCACTGATCACCAGATCCCGTCGGTTCACTTTCTGGATTTATTAAGCATCTGTTTTCCCCAAAAAAATAAAAAATAAAAAAATCAGTAATAATCACTACACCTGGTCTCTGCTTATTGCACTATTTCCCACCTTCACAGTTCTGTATCAACAAGTGTTTCTGATGCGAAACAGGACGCCGGAGAAATGCAACGCAGCCGCCTTTCCCTGTGAGCCTGAATGTTTAATTACAGCCACAAACAGCAGATGGCTCTCTTGAGTTTTAATTTCTCTGCCTGTGATTGAGACTTAGATGATATTCAGCCACTGAGGAGGGGAATCATCACCATTGTCTCCTAGTGGCAGGTAGTATATGTGGATGATAAATGGTCGAGGATGTGGTTGTGTACCGGGGGTTGGTGTCCTGAAGTGTGTGTGTGTTTTTTTTTTTTTCATGCATGTGTATTTTAATTTTTGTTGGCCTCTCTTAGGATTTTCCCTCGCAAAATGTTTTATCCGCACTTTATCTGCTGTAAAAGAGTAAAGAAATGTTGATTTCTGGTTCTGATTCCGTATCACTGCATGTTTTAGTTCATGTGCAATGCATCCATCTGTATAATCTAACAGGTATTGGTTTTATTGTCTGCAAACATGCATTTTGCAGCCGTTTACCTTCAGCTGTGTTTTGGTTTGTTTCCGAAATCCGACTCTTTTTGTTTCGTCTGCAGCCAATTTTGCGGATTTAGGAACATAATTCCACATTTTTGTTATCTTCTCCGGGCTCACTCACTATCCATTAATCGACACAAAGGATAATTCAACAACAAAAATGTGTTGTTCCAGCCCAGATGTATGGAAACCCCCTCCTGGCTTTGTCTGACGCTGTCCATGGTGCTGAAACCTCTCGTGTAGGGAGCAGCTTCAACCGCTGGATTTTTTTTCTTCCCTTTTTGAGAACACCTTGCTGATATTCTGCCAAATTTAAACAATGCAAACCAGAGGTGAACGTGGAATATTCTGCACCCCCCACGCCCCCGCCCCCAAGCCCAGATCTCAGGTCCAGTTGGGGGAGAAAAAAAAACATGCAAATTTCATTCACGTAACGGCAACATTCAGAGCGTGTGAAGAGAAAGCGTGTGATGATTTCTCTTCAATCACGGGCTTGGTGGTCCACAGGAAGGGGAGGTCGGGGCTGGAGGGGTGGGATCCACCTCCGCCTCAATCGGGCGTGTACTAACGAGCGGTGGGGACTTGTTGATAGGGAGGATATGGTGATCTGGGCGAGACTGGGTGGATGGACTAGAGCGAGTGGCCGCCACTTGCGTGTCTGTGTTTTTTTTTTTTTAAATCTTAATTCGAGGTGCGGAGGGAGGCAGTGAGAGGGAAAGGATGCTCTTTGCATCCGAGGCGTGAAAGCCTCTTCCTCACTCTCTCTAAGCGTCTGTGTGAAAGGCTGTTGATCGCCGGTGGGGAGGGGTTGAAGTTCATGTATTTGTATTCAGATTGTCATACAAAGCAGACGTCATCTTCACGGGATTAACAACAGCCTGTGTGTGTGTGTGTGTGTTTATTTATTACATTTCCCTCTTGGCTCGTATCTCTTCTCACCCGCCTGTGTGTGTGTGACTGTGCAATCCAGGTGCTTTGCGGGATTATAATCTGAAATAATCCCAGATTGTTGTCAAAACACAATAGGGTTTTCCTCGCTGCTGACCGGGCACCCCTTTTTTTGTTCCTGCCTCGGATTTTTTTTTTTTTTTTGTCTTGGAAACTTGGACTTGGTCTCGCCTGGACTGCTCAGCCTCGGTCACTCTCGCGGTGATCCTCGGCGGAAGCACCCGCGTCCGCACGACCGCGTCCCCGTCGCTTCGCATCCACGCAGCGACTCCCGATAGAGCATTGTCGTCTGGCAGCAGCAGGGAAGAGCACGGAGAGGGAGGAAAGAAGGAGAGAGAGGGGGGCGAGGAAAAGGAGTGTGTGCATGCGCTGCGAGGAGGCTGCAGCCGGAGCCGGCGCTTTGGACATCTGAGGCGGCGATGCCGTTGGACACAAACCCTCAGATTATGAACAAAAGCATCAGTTTGCAGGGATGAATCAACATCTGGGTCCTCGCGCCGCCTGAGCTCCTCGTCTGGACCATGGTGACTGATGCATGTATGGAATTACGCATGAACTGATCTCCGGGTTTTTTTTTTCCTCTACCTTCCATCATGTCCAAGAATTTTTCCAGAGATAGTGACAGCTCGTGCAGCACCACTATTACCATGTAGTGTTTGGACCAAACAACAGCCAGAGCCGAGACCAGACATTTGACATCCAGGATTAAATCACTCAGCCGCCACCATGGGACTGTGACCCGGGCTGTGAGGCACCGAGAGGCGGCTGTTTGTGTAGTCTGTGCTCCTTGTGCAGACTGTGGACCCGAGCGGTTGTGACATTTTGAGCCATGGCCGCTGCTATCGCAAGTGGACTGATCAGACAGAAGAGACAGGCACGGGAGCAGCATCTTGACCGGCCTTCGACCAACCGACGGCGGAAGAGCCCCAACAAGAACAAGGGGCTGTGCAATGGGAACCTGGTCGACATCTTCTCTAAAGTGCGCATCTTCGGCCTCAGGAAGCGGAGACTACGGAGACAAGGTGCGAGAACTTTGGTGTTCTGGGGCGTTCTGGGCTGGTCGCTGTGTTCATGTACCACCAGCCACCGGTTGAAAGCCTCGTCCTCGCACACGTTAATGTGATATATTTCCCACCCGCCTTATAATTCATGCCGCGCGCACACGGCGGTAATGAAGTCGAGGTGCCAAATTGCACATATGTGCGTAAAAGTTCAATTGAGCGCAAAATATGTATGCGCTTTTTTTTTTTACGCGTATGCCAGACGGGTGAAAATAACCTGCCTCTAATTTACATGCACTCCCAGAGGTGTGACAGGCTCTTGACGAGTTTCGCCCGTCGGTTGAGACAGGTTTCACCGAGCTGTCAACCTCGGCAATTCCCGAAAAGGGCCTGGATCGTTACGAAGCGCAGACACGATTGGCTGAAGTACCCACTACATAAGCAAAGCACTCGAGCCACAAATGAAATTCATTCACATGCAAACAACAACAACAACAAAAAAAAGGTCAACATCCCACGCCTTTCAAACATCATATTGTTTTTTTTTCTCTCTCTTCATACCGTTTGGCTCATTCAAAGGTTGGTGGCGCTATATTTCTCCAGCTGATATTGTTCTCATCAGGCCTTGAGTGGTTGTACTGTCAAAATCTTGCCAAACAGAAGCATTTGAGGAGAAATGTTAGTTTTTTTTATTCCGATGTTTCATCTTAGTTTATGATCTAGTGCCACTTGCAATCATCAGGTATCAAACCTGTTGAACCAACTGTGATCCTTTGCTGGGTTAAAGGAAAAAAAAATCCAAATGCTGGATTCAAGAACTTGTTGTTGATTTGTCTTTTTTTATGTTCTCCTGTCATTGAAGTGGAACCTTTTTGGGTTTGGACATGACTGTAGATAATGTCCCCTTCACTCGTCCTCAGTGATTACATGGATTAAAGTGGCTGTGATTAAACCGGGCTGTTTGACAGCACACAGAGGACACATGTGGACTCCACAGTAAGGGGATATGACTTGTAATATCCAGCTGGACACAGACCTGCTGAGCTGCCTCGGTTTTGGCCAAAAGTGTGCCTGGAGTCAGGGGGCTGCGTCGGCCTGTACGAGTATCTGCGTCTCTGTGGTCAGTCCAGACGCCCGTGAGGCGTTTGTCCATCTAAGAATTGGACAAACTGTCCCAATATTTGCCCAATATGGTCATTGCAATTAGTTGTGAAGCTTTGATTTGTGTATTTTTTAAGTATAAACACTACTTTTGGAAGTATTTTTTCAGCAGAACAACTGGGGCTTCCCTAAATCCAGATAATGAGAGTCTGTAAAGTAGCTTAACGCTTTAGAGAGCCTAATCCTGGAGCCTGGAAGATGAGAAACACTCCCACCGACGTGCAGATGAAATTAGGGGGCAAACTGTTTTCAAAATGGACATTTTGTCCTCGTTTTAACAACTCTAATCAGACTGAACTGTTTTCCTTTCATTCAATATGACGCCATTTGTGACTCGCAGTCTAATGGGAACGCACCTCATTAATTTGGGCCCTAATGGGAATAAAGCAGAATGCTGCAACTGGGCTCAGACCGTCTGACAAAATCCCGGCCCCCTCTTGATAGCTTGTGTGTTATCATAAAGCGCACACACACACACACACACACACACGTTGGTGCATAATTTACCCGGGACTGTAGACCTCAGGAGGGTTGATTCTTAACTGAACGCACAGGCAGTTGTAACAATTCTGACAAAACGGTGGAACACGCAGCTGCCTTCACTTCCCAGGTGATAATGAGACAGGATTTCCCTGTTTCAGCTGCAGCTTCTGAAACACTGCAGGCTGTGATTGTGGTGTTGAAGTGAGATTGGGACGCCTACTGTGGTCTGTCAGGTGGAGGGGCGTGCCTCAGATCCACTCCTCTTCAGATCTGACTATTGATCCGACCTATAGATTAGCTTTTCCTATGGTTTCTAGTAATTGATGCTGATTTCGATTGTAAATTTCAGCTTCTGTCAAATTTAACGACCCTGATAATTGTCAATAATTATGCTGGAGACGTTAACTGTCTTTATATTGTATATATAAACATGGAACATTTTAGATTTTGTTACAACCAGACAGATTTGTCTGGTTTTGTTTTATTTTTCCGTCCCTAAATCGTCTCAGACAGCAGTCAACTCAGATCACTGTCTGCAATCAGACCCACATTATCAGGCATGATCTGACGACGCATTCGATTACGACGTCTCTTCGTACCAAGGTGTGTTGACGGAGGGCAGCAGTGCGTCATCAGCCGGCCTTCAGCTCTGTCTGAATCTGATGAGTAAAACCTGAAATGTCAGATGATAATGTGAAATGTAAAATGAAAAGAAGAGAGAGAGAGAAAAAAAAGTGGGTTGGTTTCCTTCTCTAAAACGTTTCTTTTCCATGACAACCGAACAACAAGAGTGGAAACGGGATTTACCTTTCGGAGGGTGGAAAAGCCCTCGTCCTTTTCCAGAAACATCCAAAGTGGGTCAAGCAGGGCTGACAGCAGTCTGCAGCAGCTGTAGCTCGCCCCCCTCCTCTCCCATCCACTCCCCCCACTCCAGCTCCCCTTGTTTGTCCTGCCCGCTCGGGTTGCTCTACACTGTGCACCATAATACCTGTCACACACACAAGTGAATAATATCAGGTCATAGTGCAGGGTTGGTCTGAGGTGTTGGTACATTACGCTGCAACAGTATGTGTGAGTATAGGCGTCTCTGGGAGTGGCAGTGGTCCGTGTCCTCATCACACTATCAGAATAAAGTAGGTTTTCTACCTCTGAGACTGCTCCTGGCTTTTAGAAGCAAAAAAAATCTGAAAAAAGTATCAATAGATCTCCAATACAACGTGAGGGTTTACCATGTTGTGTAGTGACTCAGCAGTTTTTTTTTCTTTCTTTATATTTTTGCTCTGACTGTCACCAACTCCCCAAAGCCAGCAGCTCTCTTTATAGGTTATTGACAGAATGGTAATTACTTCATAAACAAGACTTTGTTCCAGGAGTCTAATATGCACAGCTGACACTCGAGTGTGTTATTAGACCAGAGTTGATGAAGAGACTATGTCACATTGATTAGGTCTGCAGGAGGTGGCATCGGTGGAAATGGAGCTAGTAGCTTTCCTCCCCTCTAGGGGGTGCTAAAATCTGCTCTGTCTTGGTCTAAGCCCTTAAATGCATTGGAACTTTATTTTCCTAAATAAATTAGAATAAATGTCACGTTTTTTTGCAAGATCAAGAAGAATTATCATGTCAAGAAGAATTATCATGCATTTTCTGGATCACCAGACTGGATCTTAACTATGCCAAAAAATATATCCATACATTGTATAAAATCTTTGCAATTATTTTTTTTTTTTGGTTACCATTTTTAACATGTAAAAAAGGGAGAGCAGAATGGTCTTTGACAGTGGAATGATGAAAAATCAAAAGAAAAATTAAATAATATTCAACACTTATTATATGCACTTTTCACATTACATTTAATGAGATGCATTAGATTAAAATAGATAAGATTAGATAACATTTCTTTTTTTTATATAATTGTGACATTGTGATTAACACCACGACACGGAAATGTGACCTCTGTATTTAACCCATCACCAAAGTGAACAGTGGGCAGTTTTTGAGCACCTGGGGAGCAGTGAGTGAGAACAATACCATGTTCAGGGCACCTCAGCGGTAACTTGGCAGTAGGGGGGATTTGAACCAGGAGCCTTGCAGAGCCAAGTCCCCTTCCTTAACTACTAGGCCACCAGCTGCCCAATATGTACATATTCTTGAAAAAAACAACAATTATTGGTTGTTTCTGCTTTAAATTGCCTCAATGTTTCCATGCAGAATAGACAGTGATTACATTTTAAGACTAAATTGCTAAATATTCTACGCTTGTGTGTTAGTAAGTATCAGACCTTCTGACCATGACGAGGTTTGACCTTCACCGTGTGGACCGGCCTCTGGGACACTAAGCTGTAATAATGTGTGCAGAATGATACATGTGTTGGTTTTTAAGTGTTGGCCATAAACATAACTTCTAATCTTAAGGGATGTTAAGGGATGAGTCCTAGACCTTCACTGGAGCAGCTGTCACCATCTGGTCTTATGTGAGCCATCATAAATCACAACATTCCGGAGTCGCACATTCCCACATTCCTGTTTGTAAATGGCCACTGTTTTTTTCTGATTCCATTTCGATGAATCACATTGAAAAACTTCTCCGATTTTGATCTGATTCTGATCGAACTGTTGGAAACACACAAGACTGCAGTTTGTGGAGCAGCCAACACTGGTGTCCAGTGTCATATATAACTGGATAAATAAGCTACAGGTTCTCCTCCACACTGACTGCTCCACAAACTGCATTATAGACTCAGATGTTCATAGAAACTATTAGAAAAATACATCGAGTTTGCTCAGCCAGCTCAGCAGCAAGAAGTTTTTAATTATCACAGATCGCCTCCCACTGGGCCGAGCAGAGAATCAGTTTCACTCCCCCAAACTGTTTAAATGCTGCTGATCGAGGCCGTAATTCAATCACAGGTTTCGCCGCTTTCTGTGGCTTCTCTGCAGAAGTATCTGCTCAGGGGAACGAGACGCTCATTAAAAATCCATAAGGAAACATACGTGCAGGGATGGAGTTTAAGGGAAAAGTAATGGAATGTTGGAATGTTATCAAATTCAGTATGCCAAAAAGAAAAAAAAATAGTTTAGTTTGGTGATTCTCAAAGTGTGGGGCAGGGCCCAGACATAACAGGTGGGCGTGGTCATGATTTATACAAGGATGTAATGGTACGCCAAACTCACGATGCAGAACAGTAAAAATCAGGATTTTTTTTAATCCTGATTTTTTAATAACAGTACGATTTTTATCACAATTTTTATTTGCTAAATAACATGGTGAGCACTGCACTAATAAAGGATGTTTTACATTATTTGTTTATCAAATGTTATCTCTGTTTCACCATTGATAACATATGTTTAGTGAGAATAGAAGGCTAGAACAGGTTGTTAAACATTTGAAGTAATTATAAACTGTGAAATTAAAGAAGAAGCTTTGTGTTCTATAGATTTAGTTTCATTCAACTATGTGAAATCAACTCTTTCCACTAGTTTTAATGCTCCATAAGTTTTTTTTTAACTAAATTATGGTCCAAATGCATTTGTAAATGCAAGTCATTTGGTTGATAACTATTCTTTTTTTTTTTACTTTCATTTGAGGCCTGCCTTATAATCAGATTTTCAAAATAAAAGTTTGATAAAGAAACTAGGTTAAAAATGACAAAAGCAAACATAAAAATATACGTTTATATGAAAATCTTAAACATAAAAATGTGAATATTTATGTTCTTTGATAAGTTTAAAAAGTACCTACAATACCTTTACTGTCTGTAGTTTCATGCTTACATATTTTATAATTAAGAAACACACAAATAGTGCGGGTCACATCTGCACCATGACGTCTGTCTCTTCCACACTGCATCACACCGACAGCTAGACTGGGTGTGAACCGCAGCTGCCGCCATCCTCCCGTCAACGTCCTTCGGGCGATGCCCTTCGAGACACTCGGTCGTCCTCACTTTGCTTGGACGACCCCTCTCATTGTCCTTCCTGAGGAGACAGAGCAGTTCTGCTGAAACGTTGTTAAAGGCAGCACATTGTTGTGCTCCAACAGGAACGAGGCATTTTATTTCCCTTTTGTCAGGCGGCAGGGAAAGGCCTCGGAGCTGGGTAATGTCATCAGCCAACAGAAAGAGTGAGCCTGGAGTGGTACACTGACCAGGAAAAAACAACTCTCTGTGCCCCGAGCAAAGACCTCTTCAGACTTCCACTGCGGCCGTGCTCTCTATCTTCTTTCTTGTTCTCTTTCATGTATTCCTCTCAACCCCCTCACATGGACACACACACACACACACACATGGGTCTGAAAAGACCCCGGTCTGAGGTTCAGGTGAAGTTGATTGTTCACCTCCCTCGGGGGTTTTGGTAGAATCAAATCTGGCCTGATAGCTGTCTCCACGATGGGACTAATGTTGATGGTGTCTGACCTCGGAGGTAGAGCGTATATACTCACTTGAGAGAAAGAAAGCGAGAGGAATCCAGTCTCAAGCTTGAGCCACATCTTCTCTGTCAATACTATTGTATTATATTTTTTTTTTTACTTTTATTTTTACACCTCTTACAGTATTTGTAATAGAACAGCAGCTAGACGGGGCAGAAGGTGGACGACAGGCACGTACACGCATGTGTGCGTGCAGAGTGAGGACCCAGAGAGGGTGCTGTTGGGTTCATTATGAGAGTCAGGCAGCCACAGATGAATTGTGCTGCCTGTGATTGGTCGCTCTGTCTCCGAGCCTGTCAGTGACAGGCATATGTGCCCAGGACAAAAACATAAACAGGACCCAGTGAGTACTGTACTGTACTGTACTGTACTGCAGGGTGTTATTGAGTCCTGCAGCAGGGGAGACTATTAGTGACAATTCTTGTCACAAGCTCTTGATCATTTTTTTTTTTTTTTTTTCCCATGTACTAACCTCAACCCTGTCACTCTCTTTGTCTCTTGCAGATCCCCAGCTCAAGGGTATAGTGACCAGGTTATATTGCAGGCAGGGATACTACTTGCAGATGAATCCCGATGGCTCTCTTGATGGGACCAAGGATGACAGCAGTAATTCCTGTGAGTATGATGGCAGTCGTACTACAGTGGCAGCTGACGTTGAGGTCATTGTCTCTGTAGATTTAATAATACTTTTAATTTATAATACACTGTCTAAGTTGGGGTTATTATTCGGCTAATGCATAATGTATCATCACGTATTCTACCTGGTTACAAGACTACTAAAGGGGAACCAGAATTCTTTATTGTTGTTTTTGTGTGTTCTTCCCGTCCCTTTTTCAGGGGTCGCCACAGCAAATCATTGTTTTCCATAACCCCCCACTTTTTCCCCACACAATTCTTCTTCTCTTTTGGGCTTGCAACTTTCTCAGAAGTTGCCACAGCGGCTCAACATTTTCCATCTCCCCCTGTCCTCTGTATTCTCAGCTCTGACTCCAACTACCTCCATGTCCTCCCTCACTGCATACAACAATCTCCTCTTTGTCTCCTACCTGGTAGCTCCATCTCTAGGATCATTCTTCTACCAATGTATCCACTGTCCCTCCTCTGGACATGTCCAAACCATCTTAATCTGGCTTCTCTAGCTTTTTCACCACAACTTCCATCAGTCGTTCCATACACTCATTAATATTAGTATAATACTTTGCTGCATATCTGTCAAACTCAGGCCCGGGGGCCAAATCTGGCCACAAAGTCCTTATATTTGGGCCACTTGATCATATCAAATATGTATAGTTGGACGGCTGCTATTTATCCCTCATATACTGGGAGAATGTAGTCTATGTAGTATTACCAATGTATAAGCCATATCATAGCACATATATATTCGTGTTTTTTGGCCTGTTGACAAAAAGATCTACATTTAAAGGAACTGTAAGGGCTAAACTATTTATTTCTATATAAGAAAAAAATTACATTACATATCCACATGGAAGGGAAAACAATCACTTTGTTAGTGAATTTGAGTTTGACACCTTTGTTCTACCGTGTGAACCTCTAGATGGGTGGAATGGATGTAGTTCTTGTGAGTAGCTGGTCAGTACTTTTTGGTCAAACAGCATTTATTTGGCTGCAGGTTTAGATAGATTTGTCTGAGCCTGGACCACAGAACCTCCAGGTCAACAGAAAAACAAAGGTGTTATTAGTTTATTCTGCCAGCGCTCCTCGAGTGCTGCAGGCAAGGTGCTTAATTTGATTCCTGTGCTTGGTGTTAACACTGGTCTGACACTCTTACCTTCTGTCACTGGGAGGAGATGTGTGGTGCGTGTCAGTCCTGACAGGCTTGAAGGACCGATTTCAAGCGTGAGATTTAAATAAACAGCACTCGAAAAACGGAACGGAACAGCATCCAGACTTCCCAGGTGGACATCTCCATATTTAACAGTGGGTCTTTTTTAATAAAAATGCCTTGATAACACCAGTGACTCAGAAGCAAGTCCAAAAAAGTCAATGTGCGTCCCGGGGTCTAATGTCAGGAGCAGTTCTTTGCCGTAGAAGCGGCGGCCGCGACTGACCCGGCACCGAGGAGACTGCGACGGCAACACAGGGCCCACATTAATCCTGCCATGCACCATTGGTGGCCCCAATTAAAGTCACTTTTCATGCAGCTCTGCATGACCCACAATGCGATACCTAGGCTGGTCACGTTCAGCAGCCACGCTGCTATTCATCTTCCCAGACTGCCTAAACAAAGCAGCTGCCGGGAGTTGGTTTAACTGAGGTTCTGTGAAGCATCAGTGAATGCAGTTTTTTTTTTTTTTTTCCTATAGTGATCTCTCTTAGGTAATGCATATATTTATATGGCTGCAAAGAGAGTGTCTGTGTATCATATGGTTTTTACTTCTGTGTGTGTTTCAGCTTTGTTCAACCTTATTCCTGTGGGCCTCAGAGTTGTCGCCATTCAGTCTGTGAAGACAGGGTTATACATTGCCATGAACGGGGAAGGCCACCTGTACACATCAGTAAGTCTTTTCTATTCTCTTTCACTCTACGCTAAGCTACACCGTTTACCCTGCCCATCTCCGCAAATCTGACGGTTAAGTTTCCTGTTCCTGTTCTGTCACAGTCCTCATATTTGCAACGGGATAATTGCATTTTCAGCCGAGGTCCTCGATCCCATTAAGGCGGGAATTTACACATGAAATTTTCCCATTTATCAGATTTTTCATTCCGGGGTGAAATAATTCAGGCAGAAGACACCTTTTATATTTTCACATTCGATCTGCTGTGGCGCTATTAGTCAGAACGCATTAAATGTGTCACACACCAGCCAACCATGTGTTAGCAATGTTCTGATTTCATAATGTTATCAATTAAAACTGAAATATAAGACTAAGATACCATTTCTCTTACCGCAGGTTGTGATTTTTGGTTATTTTTATGGCAGGAAATTGCATTTTTGTTATAGTAGCATTTTTAGATAGTACTGTTTAAAAAACATAACTACTGCCCTTATTTTGATAGCTCAAATTAGATCATGAAAAATGTTTTCTATTTTGTTTTTTGACAAAAGTGATTTTTCTCCAGGTGGCAGCAGATTCTTTCTTAAATTCCTGTGTATTTGAGTGTGTTCTGTTCAACTAAACATGACTACGTTTCTTACTGAGTAAATAGAGTCTGAATACATTGATTGGTGATCTTTTAAGCCAGCCTTGAGTACAAGTAAGTACTAGGTAATGCTTAAGTAATACTGCCATTACTGCACAACTTATCCTGAAAGTGACTGAACAGTTGGTGGATCCACGAAGCGAAGATCTCACGTAGAGTCTGACTGACTATTCCACTACGCCCATCGTGCCTTTATCTCTCAAATCAATCGGCAGAAAAACCTTCAGTAATGAAAGCCTCCCTCTCCCTCACAGTACCATCCTTCTGGTTAGTGATTCCCATTCCTGTCTCCCATCCATGTTTTCCTAATCCTCACAGAGCAGCAGGGACTGCCATTTTATTCTTCATTTATTGAGTCAGCCCTTGCAGGGGCCACCCCTCTTAGCGTTTTTTTTTCTTCCCGGGGAGTTCTCCCGCACCAATCACTGTTGGACTTAAGCCACGAAATTAAATTCACTGGAGGAGGATTGACCTACTATCATACAATATGGATTCTGTTTAGACTCCGAAGATTATAAATTATTGTATTTACTATAGAAATGAGCCGATACCATGCGAGGAGTTTTATTTTTCCGATAACGCACAGTAATCGTTTTTGTTGATGAACAATATCTGTATGCAAAACTAGGCTTTGTCCCTTTTTTTTATTTTATTTTTGACACAAGACGGTTTGTAGTTGTAGCAATTAAAGTCAGGACACATCAGAGATGAGCTCGTCAACAACGCAGAGCACAACCTCACAGCAGCTCCTGCTGTTCACAGACTCAACCTGCGCTGCTTACAGTCGGGTCACGTTTGCTCACAGTATAACAGAGGAAGGCAATTAAGACGGAAGAACCGTCCTTCTACGAAGCAGCGGAACTTCTTTTCCAACCACGAGTTTCATTGAGCTCTAACAATAACATGTTGACATTATCACACAGACTACAAGAAAAAAAACAAGGACATAACCAGGTCCATTTGCATACATGACAAGTGGACACCGTATTTGTAATAGAAATGATCCTTCTTGAACTGAACTGAAATTCAGAGCAGGTAAAAAAAATCATCAGTAAATCCTACCCATATATATAATCATGTCGTGTATATATATTCACTGTCTAGAGTTTAAATTAATTTTTATATATATATATATATATATATATATATATATATATATATATACAGCGTTTCTCACTTGAAATCAAAGGTTAGGACATCATTTGTTTCTGTCACGAAGTATGGAAAGATGGATAAAAGGCAACGGGATTTGCCGACTCTGTAGAGCGACAATCGAATACACTGGAGGTCCAACAAACCTTAGCAGTCACCAGAAGAGACGGCAGAGTGGGACTGATGACTAGGTGACAATGACAGTGTCGCTGGTACTGTAGTCAGAGGAGCGGACAGAATAAGATACAAATGTTTTTCCACCTGCAACAACTCGGCAAAGTCCAAGGCAATAACGGAATCTATCGCTCGTTATATGACAAAACAATGTCCCGTGTGACAATCTAGTTTCAGGAGTGATGTCTACAGCTAAACATTTCTAAAACTGTAGGCATTTATTTTACTAAAATAAGTAGAGTCACCTGATCCTGATATCGTTGTTAATGGAGATAAAATACAAATTGTCAATCAGTTTGAATATCTTGGGTTAATATTAGATTCACTGCTCTGCTTTAAAGGCCATATTGACAAATTGAGTGAAAAAAAATCAAGTTAAATCTTGCAAATGCAAAAACGCATATTATTACTATATATATATATATATACTGTAGCCTTATACATTACTCTATGACTATTTTGTCAGATGTACAGTAGATGTGCACAGTTGAAAGCTAATATTGTTAATTTACTCAAATGGAAAAGCCCAAATGAAGTGGCAGAAAAACAGCCATGCATCATGTAAAAATCTGACTTTGACTTTGACCTTAAGCTTCGACCAAAGAGTGGAAGCACTCAGTAATTCACTGGAGGAAAGATGAAAGTGTCGGTTCAACTCCGCGGTATTGCCATTGAACAATCAACCTAGCATTGAGACGAAGCTATTCTACAAGGTTGTGTGTGTGTGTGTGTGTGTGTGTGTGTGTAACTATGACTGAGTTACATCAGAGACTTTCATCATCAGGAGTGTTTGTTATTTTCCTAACTAGCCTCTGGTCATGTACAGTTCTCGCTGAAGTGCCAGTAAATGGATTCCTATTGAGCCTGGTCGGAGCGCCATGTTCCCTCAGCTCCGCTCCTTTTCTGCACGCAGCTCGCCCTCTTCCATTTGCAGCTTATTTTTCCGCTAATGGAGGTTCTGATCAGACCTCAGCCATCCCGCCGCCCACTCCAAGGTCTCTTTCTCCCTCCTCAGAGTGTCAATTGCTCTTATAATGGCAGCCTTGTAAGATATTCGTCTTCCTCCGCTTCCCTTGTTTCTGCCTCCTCTCGGCTCCACGTCCATTCTTCCCATTATCACCTCGGTGCTTTACTTTAAGGACGAGGATCTGACGGTTAACCTTTTCCCTCCATTACTGCCATTTGAATAAAGATCAGTCACATTTTCACATTAGTACAAATAACTTCTCAAAAATAAAACTTCTAAACATCTAAGACAGGTTTCATTTAAATATGAACTGACTGGCATTAAACTCATCTCATTTTCCCTTTTTTTTCCACTTGAAATTGAGAATTCTGTAAGAATAAAGACACATAATTTGTCAGATTTTTAATAAAGCAACAGTTGCTAATGAAACGTCAGATGCCACAGGGCTGAATTTTTACCGTTTTCAAATCACAAGTTTGCAATTGTTAAATGTAGGCTAAAAAAATATAGTATAGACACACTGTAGATTGAACATAAATTCCCAGTATTCCCTGAAACCAAACCATTTTATGTGCAAAAAGCCTCGCTTTTCGTATGGAAACTAGGAATAGAACGTGCACACGACCCATTTGAGCAAAATGTGAAACATTATTCCCTCCAAAATTGGCATGATTTAATGGGAAAAAAAAAACACTTTTTGTTTACCACATTGAAGTCAACCGAGTGGGCTTTCCCATGATGCCGTGCTTTGATAACAATCAGTGCTCAGATGAGGTGACAGATGAGGTGAATGGAAAAAAATAATCCTTTTTTTCCGTTTTTAGAAAAAGGAAATAGAAATGCCTTCAAGGCCTAGTGCATTATATTCTTTTGTGCGTGGCAGCCGCAGCGTGGCTCGCACCTAAAATGACGGAGACGAGATAGTATCGAAGTGACTGTGCAGCTCTGACACAAAGGAGACACAGGAATAAAGGACAGTTCGTCCATTTTCAATCCTGAACCCGAGCCAGTAAGGCTGCTGTTTATTTCCACCGCAGGTTTGTCCCCGAGTCTCTTCAGGATTTCCTTTCGGTAATGTGACGGCTCCAGACATATTCTCAATTATTTATAAAAAATGATGCGGAAACGTGATTTTTCTCCCCTGGGGACCACGTGGAAGTCCTCAGGGTCCCTCGAGGTAATGACTCCTCAGGGACTCAGGACGTCGGAAGTGTTTGATTCTTCATTACTGTTGGATATGATGAAATGGAGTTAGCGGAGAACGTAACATTCTCTTGTTCTGATTTAGTTGTGAGTTTTCTTTTTTTTTTTTTTAATTCTTCTACAGTTTCTTCTTCCATATCTCCAGCGTAAAGGTTGAGCATTTCACGGTTGGCTGGATCTCTTTTGAGCTACTTCCCCCATTCCCTCACTTGGATGCAGGCTCAGTGCAGGGCTTCTTTATCAGCTGCCTGCACTTGTTAGAGCTACCTTTCATGATTGCCGAATGGACTCGCCACATCACTGGAGAGGTTCCTTTTTATAAACGAAATTCCCCCGAGGACCAGGGTTAGAGCCGCGCGATGGCTTTAGAGTCTCTCGTCAGTGGCCCTGTAATCAAAGGTGTGTGGACGAAAGTCAGTCTCCATTTTAGTCCTGACTACATAGACGTATGAAGACTTTATCGTTCAACTTGCTGTTGTTTTGTCCAGTATTCCCAATATTCCTTTTCCTTAAGCAGCTCCTGTCACACTCCTGTAAGTGCAAGCCTCTCATTAACCTTTTTTTTTTTTCTTTTCACTTTACATACATGACAAAAATGACGGCTTTCATTTTACAAGACTCACTAGGTTAATTAGAGATGCAATATTTATGGCATTACATTTCTTTTATCGTCAGTTAATCACTCTATTAGATGACACGCTACCTTATTTCATAAATGGCAAAAAAAAAAAAATTGATGATGATCTACGATAAGAATAATTTGCATTTTTTGCGAATCAGCAGGAAGAGCAGAATTCCCCAGAGTTGCTGAGGAATTAAGTGAGTGAAGAAGGAATGGGAAAATGAGTAACGCTGTTCTATTATTGCAACAGAACCAGACACCAGTGGTTGATGACACCAGCAGTGGTGTAAGAACACTGGAGACATGCATTTACAAAAGCACTATCATAATAATTAAAGTTTCATCACCACCTAACTGTAATACCAGACATTGTAACACTTTGGCGCATCTCGCAAACGGAAGTGAGATTGTGTTACCGCGTGCATTCAGGCAACCGTAAAGTACAGCGTTGGTCGTCAACAGATGGCCTGGTGTGAAAGAACTTCTCTGGGTGTTGATTGAAAGGCTGCTACAAATGCATATTGTCTGTCTTTAGTCCCACTGTTTTGGCATCAAACCAATGAAAGGTGAGCTTTTTCAAAACATTTTTTTTTTTTTAACAGAAGCTACAATGTGCTGCAGGTCTGTTGTTTTGAATTCTAAAAGAAATCTACAGAACAGCTTTGTTCTGGGTCTGTGTAGGTTCTCCCAGGTCATTTAATCCAAAAATTTTTACTTTGAGAGCAACTAGATGTAGTAGGTTTCTTGAAGACGGTTCAGGTCTCATCCTTAAGACTTCTTCTGTTCCAACTGACTACAGGGAAGTTCTGGTATTTAACCCCAAAGTGACTGCTGCATACCTGTGAAAAGAGGTTGCAGAAAACAACAGAATCCCACAAGATTCTCCCCCATCCCTGACAATCACACCACAATCTCATCACAAAGACGTAAATAACACATTTCAACAAAACAACAAAAGTCTTCAAGCCTCTTGGATCAAGAGTTGAAACGTCTTCAAGAAGCATACTATGTCCAGTTGGCCTCAAAGTAAACATTTTGGACTAAGTTCTGTGTCCAGACATAAAATCTTTCCAGGCTGGTCGGTATAACTGAACATATTCAGTCTTATATGATATCTTGCCCTGTTGCATCTTTAGTTTTTTAAATCAAAATCCTATTTAAAGTAAAATGGAACATAAAGCATGATGGAAAAACATCCCATCAGAGACCTGATGCCTGGCAATGTCACTCCATCTTTGCCGTCATTGTCATGACAGAATTCCGTCCTCACTGTTCCCCACATTTTTACAGCATTCCTCTCCATATATAATAATTACTCAGATGATTTTTTTTTCCCTCCCGAGGAGGAGCCTGAGGATGAGGTGAAGGGAGCCTCATTATTTCTTAAGTGTTGCACTCCTCAGCCTTTTATGCAGTGTCAGTGTGCAGTAGGAAGGGTGGCTGGTGCTCACTGGGCCTGGAGGGAGAATGGCTTCATGCATTAATGAACAACAAGGTCGGAGGTAGGCATCAAAGCCAAACTGGTCCGTAGTCGAGGCCGAGATGAGTCGAAAATTAACCCCCAGTATGTAAACCATTGATTACCAGGGACACGGTGATAACTTTCTCACCACCGCAACATTTTTCAGCCTCAGACCAGACGTCCAAACTCAATCATTGTTATTTGGCCTTTCATAAATGTTTGGCAGCGTTCCTATGTCCCAATTTGCCGCTCCTTTGCTTTGTGAATAATAAGACAGCCAGTCCCCCTCACACACCGTGGTTCACGGCTCCTCTGGGAATCACACCTTGGAACCAAAAAGCCATAAATACTGTAGAGTGCAAGGTTTTGCCCCCTGTTACTTTCCAGGTCAGCAGCTTAAAGCCTATTAATGTCACATTGGCCGTCCGCGCTCCTCCCCATACACTCCCTTCACTCCCTTGTTTATTTAAGGCAATTAAGAATGGGTTACTGCAGCTGTTTTCTGAATCACTGGTTTGCATGATACACTCTGTATTTATAATCCGCCATAATGTATCACAGCACTGAAGGGATGATGGGGAATATATATATAAATGTAATGGGTCAGGAGAGACAATTAATGGAGCCTGTTAGGCCTGTCTGTTTGTGTAATGTACGTAGTAAAAAGATGGCAGACAGGTAAACTACTCAAATGTGTTTTCTACTGTTTCATTTCTACTGTTTCATCACTGGAAGACAACAACAAAATCCATCCAACTGTCTTCACTTCAGAGTTGTCCCAGCAGACTTGGGTTTTTCGTTGGACTGTGAGAAGCTGAATCACTACACAGTCCATGCACTATAACTGTATTAGTCAATTTTAAATGTCTTTTAGTTTATTTTGGTGGCCTAGTGGTGAAGGAAACAGACTTGGGTCCGCAAGTTACCGCTGAGCATGGTGTTGTCCCCACACACTGCTACTCCCGGGACGGCTCAGCTGGCTGCTCACTACAGTGGTGGGTAAAATGCAGAGGAAAATTTTCCCCAAAAAACTTGAGATGAGCAAAAACATCCTTTCTTTCCTCTATTTATTTATCAAGAACAGAGATTTTGTCCAATTAGTCCAATGGACTTGATGACCTGGTTGTGTAAAGGTTTGTTTTTATAATGAAAAAGTAAAACCTCAATAAATCTAATAGTATATTTCCGGAATAGGAGCATTTAAAGACTGTTGGACCAGGACTTTTTGCTGACTCTCAATGGACCAAAACAGTTAAATGTGGCCATGTCTGCGCTGCAAAAAGAATTAAACATTGCCTCTGAACTCTTTGTCTCAAATATATAAGATTTGTCCACCAAGAGAGCTTCGTTAGCCTATATGTTTCTTCTTTTGTTGGATGGAAACCTCATTTGGTCCATTGACTGCAAACGTACAATTATTGTCCACAGCCAATTGTTACATTTTTGTTAAATCACAGAGATTTCCTGTTGTTAGGGGCAGTTGATGTCCCAGTAGTTAAGGAAGTGCACCTGGCTACTCAAGGTCTGGGTTTCGAATCCCACTACTGCCAAGTTACCACTGAGGTCCACTGAGCATGGCACCGTCCCTACAGCTCCCGGGACACTCAAAGCTGTCCACTGTTCACTTTGGTGTTAGGTTAATTGCAGAGGTCACACTTTGATGTGTGCAGTGGTGTGAATCACAATGACAAGGAGTTTTCTTTCCTTTCTTCCCTTGTTTTGAAAAAAGCTAAAGTGCAACTTCCCTGTTTGTCTTGTTTGATTCCGCTTTTTCAGCTGTGGTACGTTGTCATACTTTGGCGGCGCCCACTGTTGCGCTATTGCGTCAACCTGTGTCCTGTTTGTTTTGAGAGCTGCACAACTCTCTCTTTCTCTGACTCTCTGAGCGTTCCCAGAAATCCCGTTAAGCATCTCAGATGTTGTTTATCTTTGTCTTTGTAGAGGCTCGTTCTTCTTGTTTCTCTTTCTCAGTGTGGGCCGACTTTGTACAACCAGGCCCACTATTGATCCGTTGGTCCGGTTTACACAAAATCTCCTCCATCAATCTGGGATAATCCTTCTATCGCTATAAAAGTGAATTGGCAGAAGAGAAACACAAGGCTAATACAGAAATGGCTATGAATTATGTGCTGCTAACAAATAATGAGAACTCGGGAGACTGGGAGGAGGCTGTAGATCAGTGGGTTGGGATGTTGAATTTTCCTCGCGAGGTCCGGGTTTGACTCCTGGAGTATGTGAACGCCTCCCTGGGCACCACCCTGAAACCTTAAGTCACCCTCCCACCCATCGAATAATAATAATAAAAAAAAAATCAGAACCAATTGGTGAGATTTTGATTTGCGACTATGTTTGTGAGATGCCACCTGTGCGCAAGGTCTTCCGGCTCCTCTCTTCAGGGAACCGCTCCAATATCTACTTTATAGTCACATGTCAGAAGACTTTATAAAGATGGATTTCCTCCTGGAGTGAAAGGCTTTATGCATGGCTGCCTGCTGTCTTCTTCTGCCGCCTGGGTTTTCTCCCTGCTCACTAAATCACCCGATAATAGTCTACTGTAACGGCAGCATATAATAAGTTGGCACTGTTGCAGAACAGCCAGGGTGTCTCCAGGGACACAGGTATCCTATAATGGGGAGCAGCATGTTGGAGTGTCGTCTGGATTGTGGACATATTGGTGAAGGTGAGGTTTTGGATCCATAAGCATTGGTCAGAACCTAGAGGACAATCTCAGGTCTTGTAGGATTAGGTAGAGAAAAACAATATAGTGAATCCAATATTGGACAATTTCTAATTCCAAACTGTTGTTGGAAATTCAGGTGATGATATTTTTTTTTCTCCTATTAACCTCAACAAAATACGGTCACAGATTCTCAGTCGTCCAGAGCATTGTCAATCTAAACAATTGGACATAAAGTTTTTTTTTTCATAAAGTTTCTTTTTCCTAGAAAAAACATTCTTGTCCAGTTGCCTAACAGAACTCTTAATCTTGGCCAAGATTTGAATGTCTCGGTCCTTAAACGTGGTTGGTAGCCTTTAAATGTGGGTGGACAACTGAGTCCTGACCTGAGGAGTTAGCCCTACTATGTTGGCCCATGCACCTGTAAAGTAGCTGCTTGGTCTCCCCACTGTAGAGGTCCACACACTCCTCACTGCACTGAATTGCATAAACCACATTGTCCAGCTTGTGTCTTGGAATCATGTCTCTTGTAATCTTGTCCCTGAGAATGTCCAGTTCCCTAACCTAACTCTTTAACCCTCACCATGACCTGGATGACTGAGAACCTTCATCAACCTCCTCAGTTCTACTAGCAAGTGTTATCATGGTATTTGTTCAGATGGCTGATCTAAACACCAGGCCTACTCTCTGAAACCCAATCAGATTACGTTGACACGCGGAATTGCCGACGATGCCTTTGTCATTGTCTAATCGCCATCAGAGTTAAAACACATCCAGCATTTGAACATATTGATGACCTTACGTTTGGACTAATTAACTTCTCAAAGTGTAAATGTCAAGTACCATTCAAAAACAGATGACATTCTCACTTGAAGAGCAGTGTAGATATAAGAACCCAATGTAATTAACACATTCAAGGTATGTGATGTGATGTGAAACCACTGATTTGGAAACTATAACACCTGGTCATTTCATTTCATTCATTCATTGACTGGGTTGCGGTCTCAAATCACACTGCACACTGTCAAAGTGACCGCTATGGATCGCGCACAGCAAGTGTTGCAATTTGGTTACTATGGCGACATATATCGCTTTTACTTCATCTTGAGTGTCAGTAGCGTAATGGTTTTGTCCTATATAGAACACTGAACACACCTGAGGATAAATTTGACGTTTGATTAAGCCTCGGAGCTCTGTCAGAACCTCCGCTCCACTTGTTATTATTAATAAAGGCTTTTCAAATGAAAAAAGCTCCAACGGGAAATGCTGTTAAGAATATCTTCCACTTAGGACTCGAAAGCCTGGACATTCTGTATGTGAGGCTGTTGTAGTAACCGCTAGGAACATGAATGTGAGATACATTTTACTATCACAGTTACTGGAAATTATATTAATGTCTGCTCCCTTGTAAGAAAAGTACTGTCAATAAAGTTTTATGGATCAAGAGGTAAAGGATATGGAGTGATCATACCGGCCAAAGGATGACCTAAAAAAAGGGTTACACACAGTGGTGGGCCGTGAAGGCCAGCAAAGCCTTCTCTGCTGGCCATACTCAGAAAAAACTATTTATTTATGAATATCTTTAAATTAACTTTATTATTTATTTTTCAATAATATAAAAATCGATTTTACATTTAAAAAGTTGGGTAAAAACTTTTATCCAATCATATTTCAGCTAGCTAGTGTTGTCGGGTTCCTGGAAATCTACCAGAGCTTTCAGAATCAAAAGTGAGGGCTCTGCCCACTGTAAGTGAATGACCACAGCCCGTTCAGTTGACAGCGGTCAGACCAATCATCTTGCGAGATTGCGGCATCAGGGCCTTCTAGCTGGCCCTATCTAGAAGACGAAGGTCTTTTGCACTATGACTACCCGTGGGCGAAGGTGCCATTTTAGAGGATTTTTCTTTTTAGCCTGGAACCTAGTGAGGACGAAACAAATCATTAACCACTTGGCCATTGGCAAAGTTAAATGTCAAAAACACTATGATAATTGATATTTATTGCTCTGGAAATTAAGTGTTGCTTGATGAGCCTATATACCTAAGGGTGATGCAATGTATATGTGTGGATCCCCAAGTCCTGGTGTCATATTGAGGTCACTATGAGGAGTATTAATTTGACAGTACAAAACTATTACGTCACTGAACGACGTTCCTAAAGACAATTTTCAGAGTTCAATTCCCCTTTTGTCTTGTCCATGCAGTCTCAGGGTTGAGTCTCGTCCTCTGCAGCTGAATCAAAGCAGTGGGAGGTTTGGATGGTGCAGGGAGCAGTTTGTGAAGGTTTGCAGCGACAGAAAAGCCGCCTTGTTTTGCTGCCCTGCAGTTGTAATCGCCGCGCTCCCTGCCTTTCCCCTACATCCGCAGTCCCGCTGTCCTTTCCTCACGTCCACCCATGAAATGAAAGTAACATTTCACAAAGCTTCACCTCAGGTGTTGTAAAAATCAATACAGTGAGGGCTCTTACAGACGGGCAGTAAATCATGAAAATTCATCCTCCTAAATCTGAGCTAAGCCTCTCCCTGTTGTTTCCCCTTTGTCTCTTCGAAGCTTACTGTGAGTTTACTCAACAAACCAGCTGCAGCCAGTTCAACCAAGTCGTACCAGGGATAGATACTAGTACATGACACTGTTTTATTTTACCATGTGAAGCCTTGAGTATTTTCAAGATCACATTCGCACTCATAGAGGCGTTTATTTACATAAAAACGTATGTATCTGTGCAGATGTTTATATTATAGAGTTACGATGCCTTGCTGCAGAGGTCGGCAGGTCATGGTACGTTACTGCGTGATTCACCCACGCAGAGCATTTTACCAGGGAACAAATTACAGCAGAACCAACGCACGCAGGCACAGAGAACCCCCTGGAGACGGAGTCTTTACAACACGGTCCAAAACATGGACTTTATTCCACTGCACATTGTGTAAAACTCCCCTTTATCAAGACATGGGTTGTGATCCTGGGCCAAGGGTTTTGGGCCTTCCTGGTACCAAACTCCTGGGATTGATTTGGAGTCCACTTATAGCTGTTGTATGGACCAGATACAAAACATGTGTGGCCCACATTCAATCTTGAAAGATACTCCTACAACTACTACTACTGCTAATGAAACACAATATCAGTCGCATTTAAAAGATGTACAGTGTGAATTTTTGCAACCCACACAAGCTGCCAGTTAACCAATCAGTGTTTTGTGCTGGTTATTATTGTTATTCAGCATTAACTGCTACACTTACTAGAGTGAGAGCTATTAAAACACAGGAATTCTCCAAGACCCAATCTGCCTGCAGGCCAGATGGTTATAATATTGATTTTTACTTACGTTTACCCTTTAGAATCTCCCCCTCTGTTGTTCACTATGATCAGTTGACATTGTTATTAATATTAATTTTTTCCCCAAAAAATGCTTCTTTATCAAAAAAAAAAAAATGCCTTCTTCTCTTTTCAGCAGCCCGTATTTAGGGGTTGCCACAGTGTTTTCCATAGTTCTCTCTTTTCTCTGTATCTTCTACTATGACTCCAACTAGCTCCCTCACTACATTCATCAATCTCCTCTTCGTCTCCTACCTGGTAGCTCCATCTCTAGGTTTATTCCTCTACTGATGAATCGGCGGTTCTTCCTGTGTAAAATTCACAAAAATATCATTTTAAGCTGGAAGCAAGATAACAGTAGTATTTTATTCCATGTCTGAAGTTAATGCCCTTCAATAAGTTGAAATGGATCTTTATTTCAACCCAGGGACTCGGAACAACAAGTGGAAAGTGCTATAATTTGGACCAATACCAATGATTACCAAACCGCCTGGTATTGAAATTAAGTATCCCGACAGTCTTTAAATGCAACATTTTCTTGACACCTTCCGCCCTCCTCCCTGCCTGACAGGACAGGACTTTTCTTGTGCTTCAACCCCTGGCAGTCAGGTGGTGGATTTTCGTGGCTGGTTTCTGGCTGACTGGTTGAATCAGTCAACCCTCCAGCTGCAGGTGTAGCCCTGCCATGTGTGATCCTCACCAGGAGACAGACTGGTGGGGGCATCCTCTTCTCTGGAGAACTGACACAGAGATTTGGCCACGTTTTAATTTTATAACCAAGAAACAAACAAACAAAAAAAAAAGAAACCTAACGTATGCAATTGATTTTCTCATTTGATGGATTAGGAGATTTGAGAATATCATCAGCTATGATTATGCCTTCGAGATGCAGATGCCAGTTCACTACGGTGCAGTTCAAACATCTGGCATCATCTGCATCTGTCAACTCACACACACACACACACACACACACACACTGTCTCTCTCTCTCTCTCTGTAGCCTCCAGCTGTATCATGTGCATAAACTATTGGTTCTGCGAATAAATAAATCTTATTACCATCTTCCCTCAGTTGAGTTAGTATTGAATAGGATTCCTCTCTAGATTTCACTGATACACACACTGTATTTACCTGCTGCTAATTAAACCCTGAAGTATACTTAAATATATGATCATGTAACAGACAAAAGCTATCTGTCTGTCCTTTCGGTCAGTTTGCCTGTCTGTCCTTTCCATATGTCCTTTTGGTCCATCCGTCTGTCTGTCCGTCCGTCCGTCCTTTCCGTCCCTCCATCCAGTGACTCAACTGCAATATACTTTCTACTTTCTCTTAGATGCTTTGGTTCAGTTAATCAAACTTCTGTCCATCTTCATTCCCTCGTCCATTACCTGGTCCTGGGTAATAAGGCATTGAAATAATATAATGTCTTTATGGCTAATGTTTGATTGACATATGAATTGACCAACGTGACACCAGTAGATGGCAACATCAATAAACAATACATCCCACATTTTCTTTTTTTCCTATCGAATGAGATCTAAGATAATCTCCAGAATAATATTACATTTCTTATTTAACTGTAATTGATTTCCTTTAAAAACATTTGTCTGTGAAAAGGAAGTCACAGGGAGTGAAGTCAGGGCAAAAAAAGTGTTAAAAATTTTGGGGGCACTGAAAATATCTGCTGGTAAAGTTTCACTGCTGTGATATTATTTTTTTTAATTGTTTTATGCAGCGTTCCATCTCTATCGTTTGCAGCCCTTTGCAAAGCTTCAAATTAGTTTTCTTTAAATTAGGCTTACAGTATACTGTCCAAAATTATAGCCAGAACCTCTTGAACCGGACCTCTCCGCTTTCATGTCCCAGACCCTCCTGTCTCTTCTGGCAGCCAACGCACTGATTAACTTTATTCCAGCAAATCTGTGATTTAATTCCTGTGATTTGCTGTCCAAATGTATCGCTTCTATTTTCTTTGTTTATAGTAAAAAGTTCTAAGTACGGCGCTACTCTCGCCATTATTAATGTCAGATATTTGGAACGCTAAACCAAGCAAGATTTCAACCCCGACAAAATTCTTCACACACTGATTTTTTTTTTTTTTTTTATTGGAAGGTCTTCCTACTTTCCTTCCCTAAGGTTTTCTTAATGCTCTCCTCCACCCGTCCTAAATCTTATCATCCAAGCATAAACAACAGCTTGACTGCAGATGGTGAAGAGTCCCTGTAAACCTATGGCAGAGCTTCAACGATTTGAAGTGTAGAGTTTTTTGTAAATGATATATTGTAATTTTGCTGTGTTTTACAGAGGTGTTTTAGTCACTAACTGACCGGTGTTTCTGTCCAAAAACCACATTTGCATTGTAGTATCTTTGTTTGTATATCATCCGTGTCTGTTATCCCTGGGTAAACACCTCAAGGATTTAGAGACAGTTTGTGGTTTAACAGAAAAAGAAAGTTCCTTCACACGTTTTCCCCTGTTCCTCGGTTAAATCTTACAAGAACTGAGGCGAGGAGAGTCTTTAATGAGTATTAAAGAGGAGTGAATTTACAAGGAGATACAAACACTTGGCCATGAAAAAAAACAAAAAAGAAAAAAATGGGACATTGTTCCTGAGGGTGCGAACAAAACAAAACAAGTGGGGGAAAACACAGAAGCAACACCACTCTCTCTACTCCTCTGTCTCTGTCTCTCTGTCCTTATGAGTGTTTGCTATAAAACCTCTATCCAACAAAAAAAATCAAGTAGCAACGTACTTTTGACATATCTGAGATACGCTGACAAACGTATCTCAGATATGTCAAAAGTACGTTTGTCAGCGTATCGGGTCCCGCTGTTGACTCACCTGACACGAGATGATTGAAGCCAAGCCGGGGAGAACCCAGCAGCCTCCACACCAACACATCCACCACAAGGGCAAAGTGATGTAGACATGGGTGGCTGCACTATGCTTCTAGATGTGCCCCATAACAGGTTGAAGAAATGCAGACGGATGTTTGAAGCCTTACTCACTACTCCATCCATCCATTCAACCGTCTCCATATTTGTTACCAGGTTGCGGGGGTTTAGCTTGTTACGTTATTTCTTAATTGTCCTGGGAAATTGTCTAATTTTGAATCATGTACTGCAATTTTTTTTTTTTTGCTCATCAAAGATACAGTTACAGATGGAAAACGTGTCAACAGGGTGGATATAGATGGCTGTGTGTCTTTCTTCAATTCCTGTAGGATCAGGGTCGTGTTCAACTAAATAGGCCAGAATTTCTGACTAAATTGAAACCGGATGATTACTTTCATTACATGGACTTTTTGGGACATTTTTACGTGGTGTTTTGCCATGGCTCACAAAAGATTGTGAAAATCTTCATCCTCCACTTGGTAACTTTAACCAAATCCTTTTTTTATTTTATTTTGGAAAGGTCAAATAATGTACCACTGTTTCCTGCCAACATTTTTCTCCCAGTCTGCACTAGTAGAACAGACTGTTCCTGTTCAACTGTAGTCTTTTGGCTGAGCTGTTGACAAGGACAAGTTCCCCTGCTGATATTATTTTGACATCTAGAGGATTCAGAAAAAACTATTCTTTACTCACAGTTTCTCCACCTTTTCTAGCTTATATAGCTCTTGTAGGTCCAGCTCGGCACCAACGGCGGCCATTAGATCCATCAATGGTGCAGTCGTGCCGGACTTCCTGTCTTTTTCTAGTACTCTTCTATATCATCTAGTCTATCTATCATCTAGGAGTCAACAATGTCCATCTCCCCCTGTCCTCTGTATCTTCTACTCTGACTCCAACTACCTCCATGTCCTCTCTCACTTTATCCACCAATCTCCGCTTTGTCTTCTACCTGGTAGCTCCATCTCTAGGATCATTCTTCTACCAATATAACCACTGTCCCTCCTCTGAACATGTCCAA
>JAFBJS010054541.1:87063-141008 GCA_016785265.1 Paraplagusia blochii | reverse complement strand
ACTGTCCCTCCTCTGAACATGTCCAAACCATCTCAATCTGTCTTCTCTAGCTTTTTCTCCAAACCTTCCTGTCTATGTTGTCCCTCTAATCACGTCATCCCTGATCCTGTCCATCCTTGTCTCTCGTAAAAAGAAACATGTGACTTATTACCGGTCTCAAATATTACATTTAAAATATAAACTAATTTATAACTATACACGCTGCATTGTATTTGTGATAATATTTTAAGTACGAATATAAGACCTAAATGTCCTTTTGTGCATTGATAGAGTGATTCTACACCTATTTTCCATCTGAGTATGTGTCATATTGTGCAATACTACCTCCTGCTGGTGTGGAATGATGGCTAGAGCGTCCACTGTGAAAACACTCCATACTCTGTTGCAGACCCTTGTTTTTTTTTAGCATCTTCTGCCGTTGTCTTGACACGAAGCCCTCCGCAGGCGACACGACCCAGTTGTCATGTGACTTCCGTGCAACTGGGAGAATTCTGCGTGTTATCTTGATCTCTGACTTTTTCGCCATTGGGTTTTAAATGTCATGATTTTTCCGGATAATTTGGACGAAAAACAGAAATACTGACGCTGTTGCACAGTCTGTGGACACAGTTACCACAGCTGTTAAACCGCAAACTCTCCTCATTTGGTCCCTGTCTCCTCTGCCTCCTCCTGGTTTGATAATCAGACGTGTCTGCCGAAGCCCCCGCCCTATTGTCTGCACACACTGGCGACGTGACTCTTATACATATGAGAGAGCGCCCCGGCATTGTGAATGCAGCTCAGCTTTCTGGCAGTTGACCTTTTTCCATGGATTAATAGGTTTTATGCTGCCAGCATTAATAAACAATTTCTTGGTTTCAACAGTAGAGAAGTGAGCAGTCACTCTGCATATTAATGTGTGTCTCCCCCCCCGCGTCCCTCCCCCGTCCCCGTCCTCACCTACTTTCAGACCATCTGTAATCAGATGTTTTATTTTGTCTGCGTTTCCTGCTCCTGTATTTTGTCAGGATTTATTCCCCTTTTCATATCCATTCACGTTGATTCCCATCTCTTTGTCTGCCATTTTGTGTTTGTTTATACGGAAACTCCACCTTCTCAGGTTTTCCCCCTTTTATACATATGAGAGAGCGCCCCGGCATTGTGAATGCAGCTCAGCTTTCTGGCAGTTGACCTTTTTCCATGGATTAATAGGTTTTATGCTGCCAGCATTAATAAACAATTTCTTGGTTTCAACAGTAGAGAAGTGAGCAGTCACTCTGCATATTAATGTGTGTCTCCCCCCCCGCGTCCCTCCCCCGTCCCCGTCCTCACCTACTTTCAGACCATCTGTAATCAGATGTTTTATTTTGTCTGCGTTTCCTGCTCCTGTATTTTGTCATGATTTAATATCCATTCACGTTGATTCCCATCTCTTTGTCTGCCATTTTGTGTTTGTTTATACGGAAACTCCACCTTCTCAGGTTTTCCCCCTTTTTCTCCATCACATCGCCGCCTCTCTGTTAGTCTACGTCTAGCGGCTGCAGACAGCTAATCTCTGCTTTATTTCCATCCTCTTCGTGCTTTTTCTTTTGGTGTCTGAGGCTGATTATTTGAGGCTGAACAGTTTGGTCCCTCGCACCGTCTGTGGCCAAGGTCAATTATGGTCTTCCCATTCAGAGCATGGCCAATCACAGGCCAGGGTGCCACTGGTGTGGGGTGCTGAGATGATGTGTGGAAGAAAATTCAACAATTTGGTGTCTGGATAAAAAATAAAAAATAAAAAAAGGATTTGTCATGGGCGTGAAAGTAGATGTTATGTCTGGGTTTTTGTCCTCTTTTTATTTCCCTAAATGTCACTGTGTGCTCCCTGCTGTGCAGATATATAAGTCAGGGAGATTATTTCGAAATATATCGAGCCCGAAATCAAAATTTTTCAGGATTCTAATCAGTGTATTTTAATTTTTTTTTTGTTGATTTGCCCATGTTTTAGTTCTAATAAGTTCTTTTAGTTCTTTTTTCATTTTTGCCATTTTCAAGAGGGGCTTAACAGCTAGAATACAGAGGTTAAATGAGATTATTGAGCTGTCATTTCCCCCTAACTGTTTATTCTAAATTGGCGGTTAAATGGATGATGGATGGATAAATGATGGATAGATAAATGGGTGGATACCAGGGTTATGATAGTTTTGGATTTTTCAGTGTAGTTTCGTTTTAGTTAGTTTTGCCTTTTAGCACATTAGTTTTAGTTAGTTTTAGTTTTTCATAAAAGCAACTAATTTAGTCTTAGTTTTAGTTTTGTCCAAAATGTTTAGTTTTAGTTTAGTTTAAATTAGTTTTAGTTTTAGTTTTTGCGAGGTTCGAACAAAGATGAAAACGAAGGGAAGTTCATTTCTAATTTCAGTTAGTTTTGTTAGGACACATTTTCGTTTTAGTTAGTTATAGTTTTTTTTTATTTAATGATTGTTTTAGTTAGTTTCAGTTAACGAAGAGTTTTTTTCAGTGATCGTTTTCGTTTTTTCGTTAGTTTTCGTTAACGATGATAACCCTGGTGGATACATGGATGGATGGGTGGACAGATAGATGGTCGATAGATGGATGAATGGATGGATAGGTTGATATATAGATGGGACATAGATGGATGGACAGACAGACAAATTCATACTTTTTTGATCCCAAAGGGAAATAAAGAACCATGCATATGTGAGCCCAGGATTCTAACATTAAACCCAGGAGAAATGTACATCTGTCCCTTAACTAAGTGTCTCTGTCCAGACAGAGTACTGTACTGTATAATGTAATGCTCTTTAAGGTCACAGTCTTGCCAACAAAGACGAATACTCCCGGTGTTCAGTTAACCTCCGCTCACAACACTGTGTCGTGACTCCAGTCCAATGAATAAAACTGTTTTCTGTACATTGTCTGCTGTTCTGTTCAGCTGTCATTTCCATACATCCATCTTTGTCAACTTATCCGTCAATGATCACCAGAACAGCAGTCTCCATCACTGCCTTCCAAATCACACGGCACCGTATCACCCGCTTTGTGAAGCTCCCTGCAGGTGGTGAGCTCAGTGGAGGAATATTTCTCGCCGTGTCATTTCCAGGTTTTATTTTTACACCCGGTGCATTCGTTCATCAGTTCAGGCCCTTGTTTTGCTCCACATCGACCGCAGAGCAAGTCTGTGATTAATTCTCTTGTATAATGTTATCATTAGTGAGAGGACTCAATTCAATTTGGACAGATCTCCACCGCGGTCGCGATGTAAATAAAGCAGAGCGCGTCTTCTTTTCCTCCATGTCGACACCTCGGATGAATCCCTCACAATGCACCGTGTGTTTCTGCCGCCTCCCACTCAGAAATACCCAGGAGTCCTCAGTCAAGGAGAAAGAGAGAGACGAGAGAGGACGCTCAGGATGCAGCCGGAGCGTTCCAGGATCATTACGGTCATCCCCAGTGTCTGCTCTGCTTTCAACTAAACGCCGTCTGGAGGATTCGCTCTGACAGGATTTATTTACCAAAGTGCTAATTGTACCAAAATATTACCATAACATATCACCGTCCTATGTCGCCTCCTACTGGGTTGTTTGCATTGAAAAAAACACAACCAGTATATCTACACAACGTCAGCAGTTTAGGCTTGTAAAAGAAAAAAAAACGCAATTGTAGTGTCAGCAAAATCAACTTTTTTATCAGGAAAAAAATGGAGAAGTGGATTTTGAGGAATGCCAACCATCTTGCTATAGGATTGTTTTGCAACAGATGTGAAGAAACCCATCGACACCAATGAGAAGGCTTTGATTAATACACCCCTCCAATGAATGCCTTTATTTTTAGCCTGGCAGTGCAGACAATGTGGAAACACTCTTTATTACCCTTCTGGTTGGAGATGAATGAGCAACAGCAGAGAGCAGGGAGAGAGGGATGTGGTGTCTCAGTGTTCATCCGTCATGGTTTGAGGTTGGAAGTGTGGGGAATGACCAGTTCTATCATTATTTCACAGAGGAGCCATTTGTAGAAAACATTCCTTCACCAATTTTTATTTTAAGAACAAAAAACGAACAAAGGGAACGATCATGAACCTGTCAGGAGTGCCTGGTTGGACCAGCAGGAGGAGCAGGGTAGCAGTAGGGCAAAAATGAGCAATGTAAGTTTGTTGTCGGGGTCGCCGGCGTACGGTATACACGCCCCGCCAGGAACACCCGGTAATTGACCGTATGTGCGCTCTCGAGCTTAGTGTCAAGCTCAGGGCCAAGGAGACGGAGAGAGTTGCATTTCATCACAACAGATCATTAGACCTGGCTCCACTCATACGTGATCATTACAGCAGAACTGTGTCTGCAGCAGTTCACCAGGTGAAGACACAGCTCCATGTCATCTGGACAGGACCGGTGTCGGTGTCTGTGAGGGCGGCGGGCAACGGTGAAATATAGTGGACGTGTGTGAAGTTGACCTTCATTTATCTTCTCAACCCTGGTCTGCTCCTCCAAGTGGAGCTGGAGAATCTTCTACGCACTGATATAGGCATAGGATAGAGTCCGATCATTGCATAAAGTGATGGAAAAAATGTGGGTCCCATCCCAAACGTGGCTCACTGATCCGTTCTGAATGGGTCGGGAAGAGCTGGTCAAAAATCCAAATAAGCTGTTGTGTTGAGCATGTGTTTTATTTTAGGAATCTCTTATTTTGAAAGGCAGACTCTGCTGAATGAAATGTTAAAAGAAGTGATTTTTTTTTTAGAAAATGTACTTTTTTGGATTGAATTCTATGAAATTAGGTAGACAAAGGAAAATGTGGGTACCAGAGTGAGACCAGTTGAGAACCACAGTATTAGACCATCCTGCTGTTTTACTCAATTTCTTGTTCTTTTAATGCCCTGTACCACTAAAGGTGCATTTGTTTGGACGAATATCATATTTGATGTCTAGCCATTTTTCACAGATTTCTTGATAGTAACAAAAATCATCTCAGTTTTTCCATCAATAGCGATGGAATTTTACTGACAAGAAATTGCTTTTAGGCATTTTCCTGTTCATCGTATTCTTCAGGTTATATACCTTTAGTGTGACCAGGCAATAAAATGAGCAAGAAAATAAAAAGGGTGGTTTAATATATTTTTTAACCGTAAATTCCCTTTACTGTTGTTTTGTGGGATATCACTTTTTACAACAGCATCTATAACAACTGGCTTCGTTGCCTTGTCTATAAATTGAAAAACGTTTCTTTTTTGGGTTGTATCATATAAAGCTTATTTGAACAGGTTTTGAGGCGTTAAGATCTTTCCTCTCACTCCAAAATATTAAATATTCAGGACATAAAATTCCCGGTCCAATAAACCGTAGCGCAGCTCATCTCCTGACTAAGATGAAAACTGTTGAAGACGCACCAAACATATCTATAGTAAAAGGACATCAGAAAATGACTTTTTCCAGAATATGTTTTCTACAAGTCAATAATCATTTTTCTTTAGCAATGTTTTGTCATATTATGGCTTTAGTAAATGACACTTGGGTGTTTACGCCAAAGATGGAGAATATCTTAGATTATTGTAAATGTTCTCCTGTTTTGTGAAGCAGTTGTTTTTCTAGTCTGTGGAAGTCGACTGGATTTACTGAGTCTGGCTGCCCAGATTCATTAGACTGAAAACAAAAAAATAAATGAAAATGCAATGGATGAAAATAAAAGTTTTTTTTTTTTTTTACTCCTCAAACAGTCTGAGTTCTAGCCCTTTCTTTTTACTCGAGAGTCCAACATTTATTAAAATGTCTGTTTCTCCATTTGTGTTTCCGCAGGAACTCTTTACGGCGGAGTGCAAGTTCAAAGAGTCGGTGTTTGAGAACTACTATGTGATCTATTCGTCCATGCTGTACAGACAACAGGAGTCGGGAAGGGCTTGGTTCCTGGGGCTCAACAAAGAGGGACAAGCTATGAAGGGGAACAGGGTGAAAAAAACAAAACCAGCTGCTCACTTCCTGCCCAAGCCATTAGAAGGTAGGAGGGATAACAAACACAGATTGTGGTTTTATTTATAAAACCAAAGACATATCCTTTTTTTTTTTAACTTAATTTTAACGTTGTATATACTGTATATAGTAGGGTTCTTGAAGATGTTTCTTTTCTCGTCCAGGAGGCTTTTGTCTGACACTATTTTTACTTGTGACAGCTGAAGGAAACATTTGTGTTTCTGATATTGTTGTAGGTCTATTAAGAAAATAAGTTTGCAGATAATGTCAATATTTTAATGGAGATTGTTTTGGTCTCAAACCTTTTCGTATTTTCTGACCTCTCCCTCCTTCACTTTGTTGTTTTTTCAGGGGTTTCCATAGTGAATCGTAGTTTTCCATCTCCCCCTCTTCTCTGTATCCTCTACTCTGACTCCAACCACCTCCATTTCTTCCCTCACTGCATCCATCAATCTCCTCTTTGTCTCCTACCTGGTAGCTCCATCTCTCTCATTCTCCTACCAATGTTTCCACTGTCCCTCCTCTGAACATGTCCAAACCATCTCAATCTGTCTTCTCTAGCTTTTTCTCCAAACCTTCCTGTCTGTGTTGTCCCTCTAATCACCTCATTCCTGATCCTGTCCACCCTTGTCTCCCCTTAAAGAGAATCTCAGCATCTTTAACTCTGCCTCCTGTCTTCTACCTTTTGGCTGGGTCTCCAACCCCTGACCTCATGACTGGTCTCACCACCGAAGAAATACATTTATAGTTAAAATCACATCAGATGATTATGGCCTTGATGCTTTTCACTTCCCTGCCTTCAGTGAAAAAACATTTTTCATTTAAAACTTAAAAATGTTCTGCTATATCTTGGCCTTAATCATACTGGTTTTAGAGATGAATTTTTTGTTTTACAATTTACACACAAAAATAAACAATTGCTTAATTTGTATTAACTTGAGCTTGTAGTTGCTTTAAAGAAAAAAACTATTTTAGAGTAGTTCAGTGTAGTTAAAGTAGTATCAGTGTTACAGGTTGATTATTGCTACAAAGAGATGTAGATAAAAAGTAGTTATTTTAACCCTTTCATGCATGACGGTCACTACAGTGGGCAGCTATTAAAATGCCATATTCTATGATAAAAATGTGTATGTGTATATATTGTATGTGTGTACATATATACAGTATATATATGCATGAAAAGGTTAATTGGTTATTTTAGAGGGAAAATACAATATCGCCTATTAAGAATACGCAGGGCTTAAAAATGGACGGTACCACGAAGGCCTTATGTTGTCCTCTGTCTTCCACAATGTGTTTTCAGCTCACCTCCAGAGGACGGGGAGACCTAATTAGCAGCTCATTAACATTTCACCCACATCGCCTCTCCATTTCCTGTTTCCCTGTGACTCCTCTAGTCAACAAATATTCCTCCATTACTGTAAATGCTGTTGCCATTTAGAGCAGGGACACGGAAACAAATATAGAAACAAATACACGCGGGCATTTTAGAAGACAACTGCATTTGTCAGAGACCTGGTAGGAAAGCGAAGAATTCCTCTGTCTGTTTCCACTGGTCTCACCACTCAGGGAGGGGCTGCACAAGACGGGTCCGTGTGAAGAGTGTGAAATGTTGATATTGCAGCGGATGCACTCATCACTCAGCTGGCTGATTACACGCCATCATTACACAGAGAATCAAGTTGAAGTATCGGCAATACAGCTGGGATGTAGTAGCTGTGATGGGAGGCTTTAATGAGACACTTTTCACTGGTTTGTCGCAAAAGAATTTGCTTTATCTCCCTCCACTCCCTCATCCAAACAAGAGAGACACCGCTCAACTGGTATTTGCTGTAGTTGTAAACAGGGGCGTAGCCAGAACCCATAAAATCGATGGGCCTCCAAAAAAAATCAGGGTGGACCAACCCCAGAGTATTAAAGCCAAGTTTGATCAGGCCTTTCATTGACTGACTGATAAGTGGGCGGGCCCAGGGCCCAGTGGGCGGGCCCAGGCCCACCCTGGCCCACCTGTATCTACGCCTATGTTTGTAAAATCCCCAAAACACAGGTGGCTGAAATACAGCCTCAAACAAGAACAGAGCCTCCGAAAGTTTGCCCGCACACTGGGAGATAAAAAATGTATTTTTTCATTGATTTTCAGAATGAAACAAAACCTGATGATTTTGACTGTATTTCTTTCCGTTGTCCTACTGTATAAATAGTTTCTGGCCTGAATTGTTTGTCTGTTTCTGATAACGGCTTCAGGGAACAGTTGGTGAATAAACTGAAAAGGTCAATCTGCACTTCTGCCTTCAGTGGGTTCCTGTACAAAAAAACATTTTATCAAATATCTGTCGATTAATTTCTAAGTCGCCAGTGATAATTGAGGTTTGCATCTTCAGACATTCATTTTTTCCCTGTTTGGCCTTGGAGGAATTGAAACCAATCTGAGGAGAGAACTTGACAGTCCAGTAGAAATACAAAGAAAATTCACACTGTATTCACACCTTTGGTTTGTTAACAGTGAAATAACACTGTTCATGGAGAGATAGCACTGATGGGAATCTTTTTTTTTAAAAACAGGCATGAGCAAACTAGGGCCCGGGGTCCAGGCGTGGCCCATTGAGCTTTATCTGGCCGGCCAAATGTCTCCAAATTAGTTTGTATTGTGATTAAACTTCTAGTAATTCCCTGCAAATTAACAATTCCCTGTGAAAAGCTATTCAACATTTTTGCCTTTTTTGCCTCATATGCATAAATATCATTTGTGGTAGTTCCATTTCTCTCTATCTCCTTGTTTACGATTTTGGAACAGATCGTGGCCCACGAGTCAAAAAGTTTGCCCATGCCTATTTCAAAGGACTTAAGAACTACAATCATTAGTGCCTGGTACCACTAACGGTATATAACTTGAAGAATACAATGTAGACAAAAACATGGAAAGTCTAAAAACACCCAAAAAAGAAATATTTGTGTCAGTACAATGCTATAGTTATTGATGTAAATGAGATATTTTGTTGTTATCATTATATTAGTCTAGAAAAATGCACCCTTAGTGGAAACAGACATTATAGCACAGAAGAAATTGAAGAAAGCAGCCATATATCAGTTCAGCCTTATGGACAGTCATCATTTTCTCACTGCTTTTTAATCAACTTTGTCTTCTTTCTCCCTTCTTTCCCTTCATGTCTTCTCTTCTAGTTGCCATGTACAGAGAGCCATCATTGCATGACGTTGGAGAGACAGTCCCCAAGGCAGCGGTTCTTCCCAGTAAAAGCACAAGTGAGCCCGCGGTGATGAACGGAGGTAAACCCGTAAGCAAGCCCGACAAGCCCACCACATAGCCACGCCTGACCTTCGAGCTGTGCGTGTGGCGGCGGTAAGGAAAGTCGGGGAGGGGCGCGACAGAGACAGGGTTGACCTCCTGACTAGACTCTGGATTCTCGTGTGGATCACATCCAGGCAAAACTTTTCTCTTCTTCTCTTCTCTCTCCACCTCCTGCTTCTCCTCTCCCTCCTCCGCCGCCTTGTCCGCCTTCTCTCCGGCGCGGACGGATGTGCTCGGACGAGGCCCGGTTCCCCCAGCGCGGGAGAGAGAAGGGACCCTCCGATCATGGAATGCCTTTAGATTCCTCGAAAAAAAAAACAAAAAACTGTGAGAATTCATGTGAATAATTGCGCGTGTTTGACGAAGCCACGAAGCTCGTGGTTCTTTGCTTGCCGACGCCCCCCCGACCCTTTCTGTGCGACGCCCCGTTGGAGCAAGAGTGCGTGAACCTTCAGATCTATTTTCTATACCACAGTTCACCAGCTATGTTCTGGGACAGAGACTGTATAGATAGAGTAAATATTTGGACTGTTGTCCTCTATTTTTTACGAGTATGTTCCCCTGTCCCCTCTCTTTCTATCTCCGGTCACCGACTTTTCTCTTTGTCAAGTTACATAGAAAAGAAAAGAAAAAAAACAAAAAAAAAAAACCAAAAAAAAGATCAAAACATTTTTCCAAGGGAGTTGTGTGATTTTCTAAGAAACACATTCACTGAGACATGACGTTGCAAACTGACATATGTACAGACTGGAGGAGAGATTTTCTCACATAGACACACACACACACACACACACAAACACACACACACAGAGTTTGTAGGGAGACTCAGAGGTGTTGCTTTTTTTAACAGCTGATTAAAAACACACAAACACACACACACACACAGAAGGCTGGCTGTACAGCTCCCGCAATCATAGTAGACGAAGTGCTAATTACAGCCGCAATCAATGGAAGGGGGCTAGCGACACACGTACGCTACTTCGGAACAGATGTGCGTGCGGGTGGGAGAGCGCTGGAAGGAATGGTGTTCACATATCACTATCTACGTCCCACCAGCGCTTCTGTCCGCCTTCTCTGGTAAAATAATCAAAAAAAAAAAAAAAAGAGAAAAAAAAAAAGTCTGAAGTCTATTTTTCTTTAATCTTATTTCAGAGCCTGGGCTCTAGGAATCTCTCTAGGCCTTGTAGGCCTGTGTCCCTCACTCACTGACTTCTCCAACAAGGCAGGGCTCGACTGGCTTCCACCCAGATGGTCCGTAACTTGTTGCGGCCATGTTTTTTTTTTTTTTTTTTTTTTTTTTTTTTTTTTTTTTTCCCACGGCGTCTCCTCCAAAGGCCAAAAGTACAACGCGGCCGTACCTAAAAGAATACAAATCCCAAGTAGGCGACGTTTATATACTAGGCTGCATCCCTATTTGGTTCCGAAAAAACCTAACGCATGGGCAAGGTTCGATATTGTGTTCTCTCTTCCTGCAGCAGTTATACACAGAGAGATGGCTTCTACTGTAACATTTTCACTGTATAAAACTAAGGGAAAATGACTATAAAGACATGCAGAGAAAAAAATAATCATGACTTTTTAAATGATATTATTATTATTTCATAATATTATTATTATTATTATTATTACCATGGGGAATTATTACCACGAGAGGATTTGTCTCCTAGCTCAGCATGCAGAGTCCAGTACCGTTCATCGTGGCCTGTCACGTGCCTGTTTGGACCTGGATTCCTGGCATGCAAAAACAGGTTCCCAGTCCCCACTGGGCCAAAGGTGCCTCACGCCCTCCGCCCTCTGCCCTGCGACACATCCACATACAGAACACGTAGCATTATCCCCCTATAAAGGCACACACACACTCTCATGTGAGCATCCTAAAAATGACCAAAGTCTAATTTTTCTTTTTTTTTTTTAATCATCTTGAGACAAACTGAATCCCTGTAGAAAATCTAATCTGACTTTCTCTCCCTCTCGGTTTCTCTTTTCTCACCTCCTCATACAACTCATTCGAGCTTTCACTGTGATCGCATTTTTTTGTTGGAATCAAACCCTGCACAGTCCAGAGGATGTCGGGTCGTGACTGACGCCGTTTTCTTTTCATTTTTGGGGTGAAATACTTGTACCTTAAATTTATTATCTGCATGTTGTTTACCTGTAAGGAACAAGGATTGGGTTTGGTTCCGCAGTATAAGACGACACTGAATTTCCGGTAGGGATTGAAACACGGGGGGCGCAGACCGACACTGGCACTAAATCTGAAGGTAACCGGCCGCACTTTCTGTTTCCTTCCCTTCTCATTATGACTGTTAGAAGTTCAATCAAACGTACGATGACTTGGTTCTTTTTTTATAGTCGGAATTTGAGAGAACGACGTAGTAGAAGACTGATGCTGCTGTTTGCTACTAAAATAATACTAATAATTATAAAAAAAAAAGACTCCTTCACTGAGAATTTGATTTTCTACGTTTCATTTGGGGATCACACACACACGGCCATTTGTGACAACAGCCCATCAAAGCACACCAGTTTGACGTTGATATTTGTCTGTACAAATCTGTGGTGACATAACCGAGCCGTGCAACTGTACACGGGGGCTGACGCTGCACTTGTATCTGAGGCCGACGTTCCGTCCTCATTACAGCCAGTCATCCTCCGCCCTTAACAAACTCTACATGCTGGGCTGGCTGCTGCTCCAGCCCTGCACTTTGGTCAAATGGATCCTGGGAGGCTGATTTTATTTTTGTAAATGACCGGTGTGTAAATGTACTTCTCTGTTGGGGTCTCTGTAGTCACTGTACTGTTTTGTTGGTTTTTTTTTTCCCTTTTTTCTTTTCCTTGTTGTACGTTCGTCTTAATTTTCCCTTATATACGGGTCACGTGTGATGTCGTCTCTAAAGCCCCGTCACGTCTGCCTTTGTGCTCCCTCTCTCTGGCACAAGAACGAAGCAAATGAATTTTCACTTTCCAAATCTCTTTGATTTATTTATTTATTTATTTTTATTATTTTCCTTTTTTTCCGTAAGTTCACCCATCTGTTGCATGGGGAAAGGATGGCATCGATGAACTGCATGTAGTAGGCTATGTCTATCGAGAACTGTTGGTATGTACCGCTAAATTTTACATACATATATGCAACGCGTTTGTCTACACTATACAGTTTGTGTTCCGTTGTATACACATATACAACATATTGAGTAAAAATATTTATATAAAGGTGTACTGTAATGTCAGTAACATACTTAATGCAATATAGAGTGCAGTATATTATTGCACCTGTCCTTTTTCGATGGCTCGGGAAAGTACGAAGCGAAAGGCCGTTGCCTAGTTTATAAGCATGAAAAAGGCCGAAGTAGAATCGACATCAATTTTTTTCTTTCTTCCTATTGGCCCTTGTATCCATGTGGTGACTGAGCTCCCTCGTCGATGCAGCTCTCATCCCCTGATGCCACCTTACGAAGTGACCTGGACATCCAGCATGCCACAGTCTAAACTATGTATGCCCTTCTACTTGGTTTTACCGCCACCTGTCACTAGTCAGAGTTGAGCAGGAGAAACGTCCATTAACGTACCTTCAGTACAAGTGTGGGTTTTTTTCCATGGCAGATTGTTTGGTTTGAGTCACCAGGCAGATGATATTTGACATTTATTAAAAACAGTTTATTTTCAACAACAAAAAAAATATATATAAATATATAAATATATATATATAAATATACCGTTGCAAGTATGCCCATTGGAGTTATGTCATGTTATAACAAATTTGTAACCATGTATGATTAAGGTCTTAGCATTGTTTTCCATGCAAATGTTGTGTCATGCGGCACATTTAATGTTTTATTATTAAAAGAAATAAAAACCTAAAACAGAAAACTTTGGGTCAAAAATGTCTCTTTTTTTTCCCCCATAGTTGAAAGAAGAATTGATTTTAAGGGAAGTGGACTTGGGTTGGCGAGGGTTGAAATCTACCAGCTGCCAGGCTGCCACAGAGCATAGCACTGTCACGTCACACACAACTTCCAGTCGGCTTGTTGTTTGCTGCAGTGTGACTTGAGTGGCAGTCATGGAGACTAACTGTGTTAGATGTGGTTTTGAAAAAAATATTTTAGTCTCAGTCTTATTTGACAGAAATATATTGTTCAGTGTTTTCATGTTCATCAAATGTATATGAGTAATTATAAATATTTACATATTTTTTTTGTTGGCAGTCAATTAAAACCTGTTTGTTGGGCAACAAGGTTTTTTTGGACTATTTTTTTTTTCTGGGCTACGCACTTTACCATCCTTTACCTGGGTTTCAACATATATTTCAATTAGACTTGGAATATATATCAAATATAAAATATTACATGTTTGTTAGCCACGAAATAACAGTCTTGACATGTTTGACTTACTATTACTACTACATACTCTGGAGCGACATATAGTCCAGATAATATGGTCAACTGTATATTATTGTGCCATATATAAAATTGTACAACGTATGAAATAATAATAATGGGATTATTAACTATATTTAACTAGTAGTGAGATATTATTTGATAATATACCAATGTTTCTGGTGTCTTCGTCGGAGAACAGCTGCAGAGAACACCTTAAGTTTCTCATATTTTGTCTATCTTAGTGTTGTCGAGCATCATAAGTGTCAAACAACAAAGTTCCTCTAGTGGCAAGTTATCTGTATTGCAGTCTTTGTAAAGGAGACGAGAACAAGGCCTAATTCAGCACAAAATATGTAGAAAAACCTATTATTGTCTCTTTTTTTAAATATTTGCCAAATCAAAATAATGGAATCAGACAGTGGTGACTATTTGTTTTCAACGTTACTGTGACAGGTTAAATGTAAATATGAATGTCTGTAATAAATCTGGATTTTATTCCATTCATCAGGTGAATTAGGTTTAAAAAAATGTAAACAAGGACTAACTTTGGTTTGTTGTTCAGCTGCAGGATTCAACTGTCATGGAAAATTCTGGCTTTTAATTTTTTGGATCCCTGTGGTTATGGGCACTCACATAGACAAGACACATGATCCATAATTAATGTCATCTTCATCTTTTATTTAGAAAGAAAAACAGACATCAAGTAGCTGTTGTAAACTGATTCAGACTCTGCAATGGGTTAAACTGTTGTTTTTTTTTTTCGTTTTATTTACATGAAACCAACGTCCAGTTATAACTGAATCATTTCTAACCTCTGTATTACATGATTACTGTTAGTAATAAACAAAATATATTGATTTCTCTTCTTCCTCTCGTTGTTTCGGTGATTCTCCAGCTCTGTGTTGCTCCAGGCAGCCAGGTATCCTGTCTCTAATTCCCAGCATCCATTTTTCCTCAGTAGTCCGTTCCCACCCAAATCTCACAAGCGTTCCCTGTCCAGCCATTCCAGCACTCGCAGTTGCCGCAATTGCACACGCCATTCCCTGCGAGGAGATGTGAGAAGAAAAGCTGAGAATGAAAAGAGCTGTGCCATCATGTCTGACCTTTAACAAGGTTCCTCTTTTCACACCCTGCCTCCCCCTGCCTCCCCCTCTCCTCCCCCAGCATCAGTTCTCCATGGGGTTAGGGTGAGATATGTTGGCCTGAACTCTGTGAACTTACTCACCCAAGGCTCTCTGCTTCACAACAGTGCATCATACTGAACCTTAGGTCAGTTAGTCTTATTATTATATATATTTTTATTATCTACATTTATTCATCTTCATCCTCTTATCCATTAGTTGAAGGGGCTCCAGTCTCCACGACTGCCGCCCAAATCACACGGTTCCTTACTGTGAGATTTTACATTCAATCATTTGATATTTACATGTTTTTGTGAGTGTCAGCTTAGGTGAAGGGAAACATTTATAGGAATGTTGTGAGACCAGCCATGATGGATGGATTAGAGACACCAGGAACAGGTAGAGGACAGGAGACAGAGCTGGAGGTGTCGAAGCCAGAGAAGCCAGGTTGAGATGGTTTGGACATGAACAGAGGAGGGACAGTGGTTATATTGGTAGAAGAATGATCCTAGAGATGGCGCTACCAGGTAGGAGGCAAAGAGGAGATTGATGGATGCAGTGAGGGAGAACATGGAGGTAGTTGGAGTCAGAGTAGAAGATACAGAGGACAGGGGGGAATGGAAAACATTGATTTGCTGTGGCAACCTCTAAAATAGAGACAAGCCGAAAAGAGAAGATGAAAGAGGAAGAAGTTTCTTGGTGAATCCATGAACCCCTAATGTGATAGCTCCAGGAAATGTTTATGAAAAGTTTGCACTGATCTTCTCACATAGGTATTGATACGATGTAACGTTTTTTTCAGCATTTTATTTTAAGGCTGATGTTTTCAGCAAAGATTTCACATTTTAGAACATGTGTGGGCAAATAATTTGACTCTTTGGGTCACATTGGGTCCTAATATTTGACAAATGGTCAAGTCAGGAGTAGATATATGAAGAATTTGAATTTCTGTATAGAAGAATTTCTTCTATGTGTCCACTGTCCATCTTCTGATTCCCCAGGCAACCCTTCCTAATAAACTACAAGAGATTATATTTTTGGTGAGCTGCAAGTTTCAAGTTTCAAAATTGATCTTTAATTTATCAGTATCACATCACGTGGCTTAGAGGTTCAGGGACCAGACTTGGGTAGAAGGGTTTCAGGTTTGAATCCACCAACTGCCAGGTTATCACTGAGGTCCACTGAGCATGGCACCGTCCCCACTCACTGCTCCTCAGACACTCAAAGCTGCCCACGGTTCACATTGGTGATGGGTTAAATACAGAGGTCACATTTCCTTGTGTGTAGTGGGGTGGATCACAATGACAAAGAGTTTGCTTTCCTTCCTTTTCTTTCCTTTAAATAATATACTACTGTATATGTTGAATTACATTTTATTCTCTTCATCCCCACTGTAGTCAGTTGTCACCTCATTCTTTTCTATCCATACTCACCCTTTGTTTTTCTTCAACAGTTGTAAATACTGTCTGAATGTGTGTGTTGCCATTGATGAGCCTCTCGGCGTCACTAAGACTTTCATTTGAGGACGTGAGAGTCGCGACTAGAAAGACTTCTGAGCAGCTGTCCAGATTTTGACAGGCCCCAGGGCATAAATAATAATAAACATGCACAGAGATTTCCATTATCAGTGGGGAGACGACGGCTCCTGTGGATAAATGGTTGTGGGGAGCAGCGTGTGTGAGTCTGTGTTTGTGTCAATTAAATGGCGGGTTTTCTCCTACATTAACAGGAATAGGAATGAATTTTGAAAAAAAAAAAAAACAATTTTTGAAAAAAAAAAACAAATGAATAAAAAAATATACACAAGTCATATGAAACAGTCATGCCATGATTGATAATAATTCAGAATATTCAGTTAAAAAGGACACTGGACATTGAGTTACAAATACTAAGATGTATAAAAGCAACCTTTTTGTTAGGAATGAGTATATTTGATGTTTGTCTTTTTTTTAGATTTTTGTGAACTATATTTTTTTATATACTAACTAACATTTAGAGAAACACAATTTCAATTATTTGTTTGTTGTAAATTATGCTGACTTTAATTTGTCTTTGCTGTTTTTTATCTTTTAGCATAAAGACTGTATCTGAACCTTCAGGCTCTTTAATAAGACTAAGAATGAAGTTATATGGCTCGAAATATTTACAGTAATTGGCCCTTAAAGTCTCCTGCTCTGGTCGTCTGTCTTTTTAAGGTCTGCTTAAATGTGCATATACTGTAAAAAAAAGTAAAGTATGAAGTAATTGAACTCCAGTTTCTGCTCTGACTTTACCAGTGCAGATGAGGCCGTCGTGTTTGTCGCAGTCCCGGTCGTCACACTCGCAGTATTCTCCAGACACCCACCAGTCCTGAGGAGAGCACATACACTGGCCACAGTGACAGGAACCTACGACACAAACACAGAAACACACTCTGATTGAAGTGTTGGTTAACGTTAATGGTTCTTTCACGTAAGTTTACATTGTTAACGTTTTTATTTTTACACGATAGTTACTAATTTTATCATTTTGTCTTTGTGCACGAGAAAGGAGAGAAGAGTGACATGAAAGATTGCTGAATATTGTTGTCTATGGACTGTAAGAAACCAACCGTTGACAATATATTGCCTGTCAAAGTATTTTATTTCAACTAAATATGACCAAAATAGAGTTAAAAATGCTGAGATTCTCTTTAGGAGAGACAAGGATGGACAGAATCACAGAACAAAGTCATCAGAGGGACAACACAGACAGGAAGGTTTGGAGAAAAAGCTAGAGAAGACAGATTGAGATGGTTTGGACATGTTCAGAGGAGGGACAGTGGATACATTGGTAGAAGAATGATCCTAGAGATGGAGCTACCAGGTAGGAGACGAAGCAGTTCAACCGGTTTGTCTCATCGGCCCACAGGTGTATTAGTTATATCAGTCACCTGTTTAAAAAAATGTGTTTTATTTTTGTAAGCGTTGAATTGTATTAATACGAGGACATTTATAGCTAATGTACAGAGTGTTAACTCTGAGACGGCTCAGTGAGGCAGTAATGAAGTGAAGAGCAGACAGGCTGATTCGAGATTGATTTATGTTGCAGAGGACAAAAACTTCTCCCAGGTTTCAAACCAACTTTGGTTCCAAAGTAAAAATCCACCAAAAAATCCACCTACTCTGTGAAGCAGTCAGTTTTACTTTTGACGTTTTTTCTACATTATTATCCCATCACTTGGATTAGTCACGACTAAAAACGGGTGTGGAAGTCGAACTGTACACCTACCTGCTGTTATTTGGCTCACTCCTCCATCAACACACATAGAGAAAAGTTACATTTCTGCACATGGATTCAAGTCAATCCATCATGATCATTTGAGACAAAAAGCAATCCAACAGCTAACCTACGATTCTTCAGATTGGGATTTTGCCTACAGACCTTTTCTGTATTTAGATTCATCATCAGTGACTCACCTTTTCCACTGCAGACGACTCCATCAGGGACCTCACAGAGCTCCCTGCTCTGGGAATCGCTCAAGTCACACGACCTGGGGAACTGGCACCGTTTCCCGAACCAGCCGTCTTTGCAGATGCAGCGTCCGCAGGAACAGTAACCGTGACCTGGCGGCGAGAGACAGAGGGGCCTTCATTTAGAGGAGGCAGGACATGGAGCAGCTCCATGAGAGCAGCACGTGAATAGGAGGGAGAATATGAATATAAACAGGATTCCACCGGGAAGAGGGAAGATGCCGACTGCCGAGCAAGAAGACAGCTTTAAATGACATATAAACATAGGGAACCGACGGAACAAACACTGAACTCTGACACTAATAGGCGCTACGAGCAGACGGAGTGATGGCAAGATCAGAGAGACAGGGCAGGCGTGAAGAACAAGAGACATGAAAGAAACTGTCATCGTTGGTTTGTCCTGGCCTTAATACGACTCCAGCACTTCAGAGAGGAGGAGGAAGGAGGAGAGGGGGAGAGGGAGAGGACCAAAACAAACACACACAGAGACACTCAAGCACAAGAAAAAAAAAAAAAGAAAAAGAAAAATCAGGGCCATTTAATTGGTTGAAATAGAGAGTTTGGTTCTGCAGGGACACTAATGGCTGACAGCACGGCCGCGCTTTCTAACAATCGCAACAACGCTCGCATCCCCCCTTCATCACCAGCCGGCCGTCATCGCGGTCTCACTCCGACGTTAATCACATCACAAACTCCCATTTGCATCTCAGATTGATCCTTCACGCTCACTTTTAGTAACACACGCCAACTAGAAATGATGGAAAGAGCGTATTTCCATCATTTCCGTCATGAGGGCCGATCCATACGTGATGGGCCTGATGGAGACGTATCGATCCAGTCAAGCAGAGGTTCGATCCGTGTTTGATTGTTTCAGCGTCCAGCGTCAGACGTGTCCAGGGAATCAATTGAACGTGCCACATATACAGGCATGGGAAAGCATTAAATATTTATTATTTAAAATGAATTCCAATGACTACACTGACCATTTGTCAATACACATTTTACTCTTACTATAATATAAGGTATTTTCTACTAATCCTCAACACATTACTTGCAGCGAGTGATTCCTTAAGACATTATTGAATTGTGTTTCATGGTGGGATAGAACCCGTAATTTATTATTATTGTTGTTATTATTTTTATTATGGGTCTGATATCAGTGTTTGTCCGATAATTAAAATCTAAAAACAGTGCTAAGGTTTTGTCAAATTAACTGGAATCTCACATAGGGTTCTGAGACATTAACCTCATTTTGGGGACAAATGGTGGTATATATTAGTATCGGAAAATTAAGTATTTGACCAATCTCTGGAAAATCGGATATAAGGGAAAATTAATATTAGAATTCAGTAATAAATGGCCGTTAAAAGTCATGCATGTCCTTTTCGTCTAGCCCAGGCATGTCCAACCAAGACCAATCGGTTTGCTGTCAATTGAACCTGCCAACTCAGGTGTGCTATTGGTTGGTTACAACAAAAACCTGACTCAGTGGGACAGTTTGTCCAAACTTTGTGGAACAGTTTGGACATGGCTGCTCTAACCCTTTATCTATCGGATAAATGCAGGCATTGAAGGGAAAGAAGTGCATATATTGGTTAGAGAAATTAGGACAAGTTTTTCTGGACAAATTAAAAAAACCAAACGGGCCATGTCTGGCCCACGGGCCCTAGTTTGCCAATGCCTGGAATAGATGAGTGAACAGCTTGGCCTTTCATTTAGGCTTATTGTTAGTATTTAACAACGTAAAATGCATTAAAAAAAATCTAAGGAACTGGTCACTGTAGTTATGAAGATTAGTCTCAGTATTCTGCTGTGTAACCTTAAAAAGGACAATAATAAAAACAAAAATTATTTTCTTGTGCTTCTAGATACTTCATGAAGTGATGTGAATGGGATTTAAAAATTACAATGATTTTATTAATTTTTTCATAATTTTGTAATTATAATTATTTAAAAAACTAGTTCAACAAGGACGTTTTTTCAGTGGGTGTCAATAGTGAAAAAAAAACTTTTAGAGTAAAAAAGAGATTTATGTCTCTAAACAGATTATATAAATAAATAAACTAAAATATGGATATATTTATATAAAATAAGTTTAAATTAACTCCTGGTGAGATCATCATCCACAGAAAGCTCGCGGTATTTGTGCAGTGTGATTTGTGTGTCAGTGATGAAGATGAATGAATGAATAAATATTAATAATGCCACGTTATATCAACAGCTCATATAGACTTAGTAAATAGGTGGTAGTTAAGGACTGAGTGGACGTATAGATTATTGGTTCCACCTGTGTCCACATGATCTGGACCTCACTTTCTTCTCTGTCGTCTTGAGATTTTTATCAGTGCTTGCGTAGGGTTGTGTTTGGATGAGAAGATGGTTTGGTGGCTCCGATGTGCATCAATGATATGGCAGCTAAGGCAGGGCCACGCCTGACTGCCTCAGTCACTGTGACTGTGAGAGCGGTAATTGCCTTGGAAGTAAAGGCGACCATGGCCCTTATTTAATTAGTCCACACCTGCCATTCACCGAGAGTGTACTGTGATGGGGAATCAAACCTTTGCCGCTGTGCAGGTGGTGACTGGGAGGATTGTTAAAGACAACAAACCACATGTTTCATATGAAATACATACATTTACGATATATTCATTCATTTAGCTGAAGCTTACAGAGGAGGATTAACATTATCAAGCAGGGAGTTCCGCTGGGAATTGAACCCAGGACTCTCTGATCCCGAGGTGTTCTACTCACTACACTATGCAGCACTACAGCGCCCTCTTTTTTACCTATGACTTTTTTGAGCAAGATGAGATACTTACAGCTACAACTTCAGATCTTTATTATTGTGGTGCTGTACCACACAATACTGTGTTTCTATGGTGGGATTTAATGTAATGTAATGTTATAGTGTGTATAAGAATTCCACAAGTAACAGGTAAAATGGTGCAACTGTTAAACTCACTTAGACAGTGAGGTCTCAGAATTAAGAATTATAGATATAAGAAGTGTGGAAATTAGTCGTTTTGGATCGGTTATTCCTCTGTGACCTACACGATCCGAGTATACCGGTCCAAAAAGCCCCTGATTGATTGAAAATGCAGTAAATCAGTGGATGGTTTGTATTTTTCTCGGTGGATTGGTTTCCTGCTCCATGGCCCTGCCCACAAATTGATGTTAGACATAGGTGCAACATTAGCGAATCGGAACGATCGTTTAATATTTTATGAATCGTTCCTGAATCGGATCATAGCTTGTGAATGGAGATATGAATCGGATTGTCATGTGAGTGACACCCCTAATATATATATATATATATACATATATATCCGATATATGTCCAGGGTAAGCAGGACAACCAGTGTCCTCTGAGACACATGCATTTCTTTCGCAGTTTCATCAATGACTCCGTGCAAAGAGCACATGTAGTCAGAGTTAAATCAACTAACACATCACACATTTGTTAGATTCTTCGTGAACCTGATCCTCAGTATTGCTGAATTTTTCCAGTAGCCTCCAAGTCAAGTGACCCCAATAACGTTGCCATATATCAGGTCCTATATGCATTTTGTATAACATGAATTTTTTTTCATTTTGTAATTTGTTTTGCTCCTGTCTCATTTTTATTGTTTATGTTGTGGTGAGTGTAAATCTGGTTATTTCTGAAGGACGTAAGTCGTATCATTTATCACTTCAGAGACTCAAACATCCACGGGCACAGACTGTACCCAGGGATTTCTATCAACCTTTTCCCCTCTAAAATGTCTCCTCTATCTTATCTCACTTTGGAGGATCCCTCTCTCCCTCTCTCCCTCTCTCCTCTCTCTCTCTCTCTGACTCTCCCTTTGCTTCCTTAGTCCTGTGAGGAAACAAACCAACATTTCAAGCATTGCCTGACAGTCAGCCAGTGTTTGTTTTTGAATGTGTAAGTTACTGGCAATGAATTCCTGCTTGACGCTCAGGCAAGTTCTCCCACAAGTCTGTCTCCCTGGGGCAAAGTACTCCATTCACATAAATACTGCACAGGCCTTTTGTTAAAGGAGTAATTTAGCTTAAAATACTGCATTGCGCCATCTGTGGAAAATACTGCAGCCCCAAAGTTATCGGCTCATTTCCATTCTTTTTTTTTTTTACTTTGCAACATTGAACCAAAATGACATCTGTAGACAGTTTTTGAACAGTATTGAGTTTGTCTATCTGTCTGTCTGTCCGTCTGTCCGTCCGTCCGTCCGTCCGTCCATCTGTCCGTCTCTCTGTCCGTCCAAAGGCAGAATGGTATGTAGCAGACAATTGATGACGCAGAACTCCCCCTCTTTCAAGGACTCATATGTGCATGTTTTGGACAAGGAGGACAGGTGGTTTGCGAGAGGAGTGAGGGAAGACATCTATGCCCATCTGGAACAACCAACCTTGAATAGAGGTGGAGGTCTGCGTCATCAATTGTTTGCTACAGACCATTCCTACCTTGAGATCCCATCCTAGGACGTTTAACTGCTCATCAATATCAGAGCAGGCTTCTCTAGACGTGTCTCGACACTTGACAAGAAAACTGCTCATTATCATCAGGAGCAGTTTTTGTCTTAACAGGTGAGACCAAAACAACTCTTCACACCTTTGTCCAGTGGTGGAGGGAGTGGTCTAGAGGAGGAGAACTACTAGAGTTCCCTCCGACATCAACCAGAAACTGATGAAGTTCCTCAGTTGAGGAATGAAACGTCTTTCAACTCCAAGAAGACGTCCAGACAACGAAACCCTTTTTGGAGTCCACTGGAAGTTATGTGTGTGCTATGCTCAGTGGCAACCTGGCAGCTGGTGGTGTCAAACCGGAAGCCTTGTCGACCAAATTCTACTTCTTCAACTGCTAGGACACCACTGTCTCTATCTTTATTATAGTGAAAGAATTGTCGAAGCTTGTCGGTGGTGTTTTAATTACAGTAATTACTGTATCTAAAAATCAACAATACTGCAACCCAAGGGTTGAAAAATACTTATTTACAGGAAGTATATCTTTCCTGTTTTTACATTTGTTTCAAACTACTTCTCATATGTCACTACACAACAGTATTTGTTTACAATGACTTCAGAAGGAAAGGCTCTGTTTACAATCCTCCAGCCCAGCAAATCTGAAGAAAAACCCATTGTAATCTTTTGTTCTCACGTAGGTCTTACCTACAGAATTGGGCTACGTTTCTGCTCCAGTTTTTATTTTTGCGATTTCATGTGATTCCCTAATGTTGCTCCCTGGTCCCCTGCTCTCTCCTAAAAGCAAACTAAAAATATTTGTTTGAGTGTGTGTTCTTACCTCCACAGACTTCTCCACTGATGTCTTCACACTGACGGTCATCACACTCACAGTTTTTGCCATAGACCCGACTGTCCCCAGGTGGATGACAGGTGCACTCTCCACACAGACACTGACCTGTGAAGGAACAGAGACATTTACTTCCACCTGGGCTCAGTTTTATAGGCCTGGGCTTCTATTTTTACTGTCATTTTTAACCTTTATTTTTTATTATTATTTATTATTTTTATAGTGCCTTTAACACATGAGGATGTCAATGTCACCAGTTTAGTCCAAAAATACAGACAGCTTAGATGGCAAAAGACCATTGGTGCCCGTAAGTCTAATTCTCAAAAATGTTTTATTTTGAAAAAATTCTTCCATCCATTCCATTGCATCTATGATCCACAATATAAACATGCTATGATTCTGGCTGCAGTCACAAAATACTAACTTTTTTTTTCGTAAAAAAAGCCAGTGAGGAGACAGAAAAACACTCTACATCAGACCTGGGCAAACTAAGGCCCGGGGGCCAGATGCGTCCCATTTGGCCTTTTATTGCGGTCCGCCCCAACTTTTCCAGATTTTTACTTTTAATTTATATTATTATTATTATATTATTATCCTACTACCTTTTCCCTGCAAAGCCAGCATTTCCCCAATAGGTGGTCTCAAAGAGGCTGAAAACAATGCCTTTATTCAATTTACTCTTAAATCATCATTTATCTTAGTTTACGAAATACTCAATCTTTCTGATCCTGCTCTGGCCCGCGACCCCAAGAGTCCTCTCTATGAGGCAATGTCTTCAGCGCAGGCAATAAAGTTGCATATGTAATGGTATAATGCATTAAACGGGCATTGCAGTTTTTGTTATATTTAGAAAATACCTGTTTTTGTAAGTGAGTTTTATAACATACTGGTATTTTTTTTTGTGATTTGTGTTGTCCTTGTGGAAACTGGGATAAATTCTCCCACTACTGTAAAACTTCAAGGCTTACACAGAGCCAAACTGTCATTTTTCCATTTAAAAAATAATCACACAAGAAAATTTTGAATCATTTCCGAGAGTTTGTTCTCAAACAAAGCGAGGTGAAAGTCCCTCTCTTCTGCTCATCTCCTCCTGGTTTTATTAAACACAGCCACAGTCCTGAGGGACAAAATTATATTTCCTGTGTTTGTTTTCCAGTTTGCACTCCTGACAGCCTTTTGTGTTTAGTGCCACTGAATAACACCTATCTATTGCAACTAAAACACATATCCATAATAGGCGTCCACATCATCTGTGTGTGTGTGTGTGTTGGGCCTGCATGCTTTTATCGGTACATGACTCACCGAGTGGAATTAGGTTCCATAAATTGTACCAAACATGAATTTACGAGACAGACGCTTGACTGGCAGCATAATCTTAAATGTTGTTTATGTCACATCTCTGTCACATTTTATGACCACGCTCACACACATAGATCCACCGACCCTCCAGCTCTCGTCCTGCTCTGGGGAGGCAGTTACCCCAGCAACCAGTGATGTCATCACACCCTGTCTTATTGATTATCCCTGGTGTCACACCTTCTTTATGCCTGTGTGTGCTTTTCTGCTTGTTGATGTTTGTCGTCCTGTCGTTGAGCTGCTTTGATGGAGTGTCTGACTCCTCCACGCAGACTTTGTCACATGTTCACCGAGGTGCAAAAGATGAGCTTATATTAGCGTCCAAAACTGAAGTGGACTTTACATGTCAATGTCTTAAAATCTTGGATTCTCATTGGAATAAACTTGAGCTTTAAATTCTCCAAGCCTTACATTTTTTGACTTATATTTTAACTAAACTGTAATATTTTCTTCCGGATGTCTTCCATCTCCATCTATCTTCCTTTGCATCATCTGCAGTCTCCACCTGTGAGCCTTCATGTCTCATGTTGTGTGGTGTACACAGGGTAACAACACGAGATTACAAGGGATTATCTCCCGACCACTTCACAATCGATCATGCAACAATCAAACATGTTTAAGATCAACCAATTTATAGTTCAACCTGCCAAAATGCAAACGTGCGAAGGCTAAAAAGGTGATTTACTCGTACAGTATTAGCAGCAGATTTTTGCCATCGTTGCTAAACGTCGCACAGTGTATGACTCAAGGGTAACTTCTGCACAAAACCTTTATTCCGGGCAAATCTCCAGGTTATTTATTTTGATTTCCCTAAAGGTTCAAATGTTTTTTGTAGGTTATTTAACAATGTTTTTCACATTTATCTTCTGCATAAAAATACTCTGGACTTTTGCAGCTGGATGATGGGTGACTAAGACTGATGACTAAGCCTACTCTAGAAAACTCCAGTGAACTTTAGTTAAGGAAATGATGGATTTTTTCCAGTGTCAAAATCAGTAATTTGATTGTGAGACCCTGAAGATGCTTCCTGAAGGTGAAACATATTTATTATTCCAGTTGCCTACTTTTCAACCCGGCACCTTGAAATCACGGGGATGGTTTTAAAACTGGTGACCAGACCATACTTCTTGGACAAATAGAAAAAAATATATGTTTCCTGAAACAGTTTTGACAGAATTTTCATTAAAAAATGTTGATAAAGTCTTGTTATAAATTCCCCTCAATTTTTTATCCTAAGCAACATTAGTTTGTCATAATTCTATATTTGAACTTATTCCAGCATATGTATAAACAACTGTTGAGAAACTATTTGTTCCACCGTAGAAGACTACGGGGAGAATTCCTCTGTATCATTTACGGTAAAAAAAAAAAAAAATGGCAGCCATGTTGATGGACTGTTGTCATCAATCAGCTTTTGGATTGGTCTTACACTTGTGTGGGCAATTATTTTCACTTTCGGGCCACAGTGGGTAATAAAATTTGACGGGGTGAAGGGGCAGGTCAGAAGCAGATAGATTTGATTTGAGAAAATGCTGGCCTTGCAGGGAAAAGGCAGAAGGATAATGATGATATTAATAAAAAGTATTATTTGGACACATCTGGCGGGCCAGATTTAAATGCACAATCTTAATCTTGGGGTCGCATCGGGTCCCCAGGCTTTAGTTTGCCTAAGACTGGTCTAGATCCATCCATAATCAGACCATGCCTCTACTCACAAACATAGGCGTAGCCGTGGGTGGGCCCGGGTGGGCCTGGGCCCGCCCACTTGTCAGTCAGGCCCGCGCCATCCAATGAGAGGGCTGACCATGTCATAACGAGGGATGATGTTCATTATCAAACTTAGGCTATAATTTCACAGTAATGGGAGAAATGAGTTTACCAGCCTGCCCTACATCAACATGGCCATTTTGCGCAGAATATAACTCAAACTCCTGCATTAGTCTAGTTTAATTTGAGGAAAAAAAAAAATCGGACTGACAGGAACCCTAACCTATTTGAAATCAAGGCATCGAACCAATTCAAGAAAGGAAAACTGGAAACATTTGGAATTTTGCTTGGAAAATGTAAAGTGAAACCAGAAACATACAGTATATTTCTTTTGTTAGGGAATAGAAACGCTTCTTCTTTTCCATTTGGCTTATCCCGTTTTTCAGGGGTTGCACAGCAAGTCAACAATTTCCATCTCACCCTGTCCTACAGATCCTCAACTCCAACTCCAACCACCTCCATGTCCTCCCTCAATGCATCCATAAATCTCCTCTTTGGCCTTCCTCTTCGTCTCTTACCTGGTAGCTCCATGTCTAGCATTCTTCTCCCAATATAATCACTGTCCCTCCTTTGAACATGTCCAAACCATCTCAGTCTGGCTTCTCTAGCTTTTTCTCCAAACCTTCCTGTCTGTGTTGTCCCCCTGATCACCTCCTGATCCTGTCCATCCTTGTCTCCCCGAAGAGAATCTCAGCATCTTTAACTCCTCCACCTCCAGCTCTCCCTCTAGAAACGCTTATCAATAAAAAATGGTGACCAGTCAATACCTTTTGTATTTTGTGCTTTACAAATCCTGTGTAGAGTCATTTGTTTCCTCAAACATTCCAGGAATGGTATTTTTCTTCTAAGTGGTTCGAGAGCTTCACTGTCACGATGGAACCCAAAACCAGAAACGTTAAAATACCGTTTTTGTTCCGAAACGATTGGAAAAAGCCACAGAGTTTTGACTCTGAAACAGAATGAAGGCTACACATGGTTTTTAAAGAATGTAAGAAAAAAAAAGTATGAATACCAATATTTTAAATACGCATATCTGTTCAGGAACAAAATTCTATGATTCTGGTTTTCACTTTTGCTCCTTGAACTGATCAAAGCCCTGCCTGAAGCAGGTAATAAATGCATGCTGTGCATTCATGTGGCCCTAACTGTATATTACTGCCTTTTTTTTTATTTAGTCTGAAAGCAGAGAGTGGAATCCTCACATTCAGCAGTTGGATGTTGAAAGCAGGTGTTTCCTTCAAGGAAATACCAAAGTATAAAGAATCCCTCAACCGTCTTAGCTCCACCCTTCAGGAAGGAGAACTCTGAAGCTCTGTGAGGTTTCTCTTTTTTTTCACATCAGAAGGCTTTTCCACTCTGGCTGCCATCTGTACCAGCTGCATTCATCCATGTCTAAGTGATTTTCTACATCTGTCTCCTTCACTTTTTCTCTCCCTTTCTCTCCTTCTCTACCACCTTGCTTCCTGTCTCCCTTCATTGTGTTTCCAACAAAGCTCTCTCTGTATTTCTCCTCCTACCTTCAGATCTATAGCCATTTGCCCACAGCCTTGCAAGGTAAAGGCGATTTTTTTTTTGCAGTTGATGTCAAATGGAGTGTGCGACGTCAGGAACTGTAACATTTCATTTATTTTAATGGAACATTTGCATGACTGTCTCACCAAACATTCTGTATAAGATTTTTATTATATGAAAAAAATCCAAAGAGTGACTAAGCAAATCAATATAATTGTGATAAAAACATATTATCATTGTGTTTCTTAAGAGATAAATCATGTTTCACTAACCGTCAGAAGCAGCGTCGGCTTCAAAAGAGGCAATTTTTATTTTTATTGACAGAAATGCGCGAATGCTTTTTACGGAACTATTGTTCCTTTTCACTGAGTAATATAAAATTCCATTCAGTTGCAGCAATTGGAGATAATTTAAAGGTAGTGCAGGAGGAATTTAGGCCAATTAACTTTCTCGGCACAAGTTAATCTTGGCAGTTTCATTATAAAAGGGGAGAAAGCTCGGTGCCTGCTCAACCCTGTTACTGTGGAATTGGTTTGAAGCCCAATATGTAATAAAGAGTTGATGCATTCAATGCAAAACCAAATTGGTTCTATTTTAAAACCAGACACACGTCGCTTCTCTGTGGGCCAGTGGTGATTTGAACTCAAACCCATCTCTGTGGTTCACCTCGCTCCATCACAGGGAAAAAAAAAAAAGTTTTAGAGGATATTAATGACTGAAATAAAAGGACATGTGTCCCAAATATCCTTTTTTTTTCTCTTCTGGAAGCAAAGCTGAATTTGAAAGGTTGAGGGCTCCCCTGTGGGTTTCCTCCACAGTCAAATGAAACAGGAAATCAATGCCTGGCATTAACCCTTGATAAAACCGCACAGGTTGTGTCACTGCTGTCACTGAGGCTGGATCTCAGTGAGAGCAGCACAGTGCGACAGACTGTAATGGTCCCGTTTTTTTCCCCCCTGTAGTCCCTTCACTTTGACAGGTATTCCCCAGAAAACTCCAAGAATAGAGGGCAGGAGAACAAAGGGAAGAGCTGCATTTAACAATGGCCTGTGCATCACCTTCATATGAAACTGAAGTATGAGGATCCCTGCTGCGCCTGAGTCTAAAATCTAAATACATTACATTATCTTGGATATTCACAACTATTAACTTGGTAAAAAGTAAGTGTTGGTACAGTGATTTAATTCAGTTTTTCCTCCCAAATGTAAAAACTGACACTAGACAATGTCTGGGTTTTGCCAAATTTGCTGGAACCAGATCTGCGTAGAGTTTTTGGGGCAAACAGCTGAATATGTCAGTGAGAGTAAAGTTCAGAATTAGAAATGAAGTGTTTGAATGTTGCAAAATCAGAAGTTGACAAAAGATAATTTTGGACTACCCCAATAAAAGTCTTGGCTAAAGTGGCTTTGTATAAAAGTGTCTTCTTTACTTATCAACCCCCTGTTCTCTGTATTTTCTACTCCGACTCCAACTACCTCCATGTCCTCCCTCACAGCATCCATCAATCTCCTCTTTGTCTCCTACCTGGTAGCTCCATCTCTAGGATCATTCTTCTACCAATGTATCCACTNNCTCTAGCTTTTTCTCCAAACCTTCCTGTCTGTGTTGTCCCTCTATTCACCTCATTCCTGAGCCTGTCCATCCTTGTCTCTCCCAAAGAGAATCTGAGCATCTTTAACAAATTCATGAAAGTTTGCAATACAAATAAAGAAACATCTCAAATGTTAACATCACAGTCATGTGTTGATCTGAGATCAGAAAAATGAACAAAGCATAAATCTTTCTAAATCTGTGGGGAAAATAATTAAAAAGTTTTAATATTATTTGAAGAGTGTAAATTAGACCAAACTGAGTGTTTAGAGAAGGCATGGGCAAACTAAGGCTAGGGGGCCAGATGTGGCCAATTGTCCAAATTGAATTATTTATTTATATTATAATTATACTTCTTCCTTTTTCCCTGTAATAATGCATTTTCGACGATCCATCGATCCATCTTTCTGGTCTGGTCTAAAATTGGACAAGGACCAATTGTGGCCCGCGAGTCAAAAAGTTTGTCCACGCCTGGTTTAGAGAATTGTGTATTAGTATTGTTGGTCATGTTAAAACCACAGACACACCTCTGTATCACAATTGAAGTAGTGAGATCCTCCTTTTCTAGGTCATGACTTAGATAAAGATACTATCAGACCCGGGCAGCCTTCAGTCTTTATGGATAGATTATGGGATGGTCTGGAAATGGCCTATTTTACACAAAGAGGTGAAGAGCAGAGAGCACAGGTCTGCGGTGGTAACCATGGCAACTGAACCAAGTGGGAAGAGCAGGTACCTCGTCCGAAGCAGGGCAAATTGGACGTTCCTCGACACCTCTTCAGACTGCTCTCCAGAGACAGCGAGCAGGACAGAGGATGTTCACACTTTCTTCCAGCCCATCCCTCTCTGCAGTCACACCTACCACAGTTACACTGACCGTGGCCTTTAGAAGCAGCAGAACGAGAAGACACAGATGACAAAACAGGAAGATTAATGGTAATTGGTGCTGTTGAAGAGGAAGATTTTTTTTTACATTTCAAACTAATCATATGAGTGAAGTTGCTTAAAAGGTAAAAATATTAGAAAAGAAAAAAGTCAAGTCATTTAAAATGACTTAAGTTTGTAAAAACATTGTGATTCCACCCTCATTTTCTTCCATTTTCTGTTCATTTTAATGCTGAAGAATACAATAAACAGGAAATCATGTAGGGCCAAAAGCAATAAGGTCAACTTACTATAGCAATATTTTACTGTAGTAAAGTATTATGTGCTTCACCAGTAAATACAGGCTAAGTTTCTAGATTTTACAGATTTATTCTCCAGACTTTTGGTCAATCCTATGGTTCTCAAACCCTTGTCCACAAACCCCTTATGTTGAATTTCCTACTGTCTTTTTTTCTGTGTCATTCAGGGACAATGACCCTCAACCTATTTGAGTTTGAGACTCCAAAGAGTGCAGAGTTTGGAAAGACAACCGTATGGATTTTTAAAATTCTTTCCAAATGAAGTCCGTCCCTAAGAAAACATCAGTATCTGTGGTTGCTCCTGGGATGTGAGGAAAAATCCCAGAGTGCAGGAATGATTAGAATGTAAGGAATGCACAGAACAGTAACAGCATCATCCATCATTTTCTGTAATTAACTATTTAGAGGAGCAGAGGAATAGGTCACTGCCATCACGAAAGTTATTTACAAGGTGAACGGGACGGTGCATCTATACAGCTCTTTGTTCTGAAGTTACACTTTTTTTGTTTGCAAACCTGTTAAATTTTCAAAATAAAAAAATATCTATCTATCTATCTATCTATCTATCTATCTATCTGTCTATCTGTCTATCTGTCTATCTGTCTATCTGTCTATCTGTCTATCTGTCTGTCTGTCTGTCTGTCTGTCTGTCTGCAAGGGCTGGCCTGGTAGTTAAGAAACCAAACCTCTAGGTGGTTCCAGGTTTGAATCCGCCAGCTGCCAGGTTACCAGTGAGGTACACCATTGTCTGGCCTCAATGCTGCCAGGGTTTTTAAAGCTGCAGTCTGTCCACTTTGGGGGCCAAACTAGGGCCCGAGGGCCAGATATGGCCTGTTTGGCATTTTCAGCCAGCCCTCAAGAATTTTTACAAACTTTACTTACATTTTCGTACATAGATTTCCCGTAGATATAGTCGAGCAGTTTAGCCTCAATTCACGACTTTTACACTTCATTTATCCTAGTTCACACAACCCTGGTCTCCTTGTCAAATGTTAGGACACATTGCCTGGTCAAAACGAGTTTACTTGAACAATCTTACCTGAGCAGAAGTCGTCTGTGTATCGGTCATATGTCGCATGGCAGTTCCTCTCATCGCACTCGCAGGTGTCTCCGTGAATGTCTCCCCAGTCTCCAGAGGGATCTACATCGTAGCAAGTACACTCACCACACACACAGGTTCCTGACAAAAAAAAAACACACAAATAAAAGTTAACACTGGTCGTACTGTCGAAGAGAGATTTACGCCCCTTTCCTGATGCAAAATATACTATGGTTGTGACACTTTCCCAGCGTAAGTAGGTGTTGAACAATATATTTTCATTCTTTAATCAAAGTAAGCAGCAAGCTGTGTTAATAAGCTCCCTCCATCTGTCTCTCTTTTCCTCCCTCTATCTCTGCATCTGCTTTTCTGACACTCTTTTTTTTCGTTTGTTTTTACATCTTGGCCAGAGCGCTCTGGATGCTGGAGCCAGTGGAAATCCCATTTTCTCTTATCAGCAGCGACAGAGCAGGGGGAACCCCAGGGGGCCCAGTCCAGCTGGCAGGTCTGTGGGCTGGGGCTGGATCGTGTCCGGCCCCTGGCAGAAGGTTTAGTCTCCCTCGCAATCTCAGAAACCTGGAGCACTTCATTCTAAGATGGAGCTCAATTTCACGAAACTACATTTTGAGTTTCGCCAGCCCTGAGAGCTCAGAAATATCCTTAGCATCTTTAATAATTTAGCTACAAAAATATGTTATCTATACAATATATAGTGCAGGAGCGTGTGCAATAACCCCACAATGATACAATGCAATATTCCTAACCCTCTAATTTCCCTATTATAATTCTACTTATACTTTAATTCTTATAACAAGGTGCATATATTTCTATATACACTTCATATTTTATAGCAATTTCTGTATTCTAACTGATTTATAAATATGTAGATATACTGTATGTGCTTTTGTATGCATGTGTATTCATATATACATACAGTATATGTATACATGTATGTATATATGATAACAAAAATATGTTAATGGGAGACATGGGCATTGCCATGAGTGTGTGTATATGCATTTGAATTATCAAGAAATTGGTTGTGGACATGGTATATTTGCCTATATATGTGCATGTATATGTATTTATTGGTGTTTATGGAGATATACAGTATAAATATGTACAGTATATATACTGTATGTGCTTTTGTATGTATGTGTATTTATATATACATACAGTATGTGTATACATGTATGTATATATGATTACAAAAATATTTTAATGGGAGACATGGGCATAGCCATGAGTGTGTGTATATTTGTGTGTATATGTATTTAAATCATCATTAATAATTGGTTATGGACATGGTATATTTGCCTATAAATGTGCATGTATATGTATATATAGGTATTTATGGAGATATACATTATAAATATGTTTATGCGGTACTTCCTATTGTATACTTAATGTCTGTCTGTCTGTCTGTCTGTCTGTCTGTCTGTCTGTCTGTCTATCAGTCTGTCTATCAGTCTGTCTGTCTTTCCATCCATCTATCTGTCTGTCTGTCTATCTATCTTTACCAGACTTCACTCTCTTCTTATCTGCCGCCAACAATCATATTTTGGTTGCAGTAAAGCTGTTTTCAACCCCAAAACATAATAAATATAGACACACAGACTTAGCTTCCAGCTGATGTTATTACTTTGACAACATGCCCGGTTACAGTATTATAGTTCAGCAGAGAAGGAGACATGAACCGTAGAGACGAGGGGCTGCTGGAATGAACCGGAGTTGTTCCGTGTGGGTTGACACTGTCGGCCAAATCAGACTCTCATTAATTTCTGACTGTGAGCAGGAGATAAAGGTTATTTTTGAGCCATGCTAAGGAGAAGAAGGAGGAAAAAAAAGAAAAACATAAAAAAGACGAAATCTGTGACACAAGGTCTCTTCTATACGTCAACGTATCTATACAGGATGACAGACTCTGATCCAGCCTCATCGCCTCCTATGACCGGGAATCACTTTATAGAGGATTAATGGCACAACAAAGTGATTCTATTCCACGTGGGGCTGAGGTGGGAACAGTTCTCGGTTTTAATCAGTAACAAACTGTGTGTCTGCTGGAATGTGTTTGGCATTTGAATAAAAAGACATTTGCATTTCAAGACTAATGTCTACCAAACTGGGACTGTGTGTAGAGTGAGAACAGTGATCTGTGTTGCTCAGTGTAACCAGAGCCACATGGGGAGATCCATAATTAATCATCAGATTAGGAACAATGTAGAACGAGGGGGAAAAAAAATCATGTTTGTTCTCATAAATTGAAACCAGACTGTCAGGAAAACTTTTTTTTTTTAATACTGGAGCTTGTAGACGAGCACTCAGCCATAGAGTACAAGGCCAGAGAAATAGAACTTAAAGTTGTTTTGATTTCAGACATGTTTGATTTAAAAAAAACACCATCATGAGCAGCTCTTAGTCATCACTTACAGCTTTGACAAGTTTCACCATTAGATCTGTAACGTCGAACATTGAGCTGCGCTACATTTATTTGATCAGACCTTTAACCATCAACAAGCGACAACAAATTTTAACAGAATTACATTTTACTCGCTTTGTCAGTATTTTATTTTTTGCCTCTAAAATAAGAAAAGAGAAAGAAAACAGACTCCAAAACACAGGTGACTAACCTGCCTGCGGTCCAGATTCAGAAAAGCTTTATTCAATTTGAGAATCTGTCTATAATCGACATGTTTCAGCAAACCTTTGAGGAATCTTTGTTTCCATTATAATTCTAAATTCGTTTTCATAAAATAAATAAGTGGAAATGAATTATTTATTTTTATTTATCATTAATTTATCTATTTTATGGCCAGTGGTGGCCTAGTGGTTAAGGAAGCTTATTTGGGTCTGCAAGGCTTCAGGCTCTAATCCACCAACTGCTTGGTTGCCTGTCGCGACCAACATTATTACCAGTAGGCTCTACACCCACAAGGAGGAAAATCATAGTGTGACTTGGGTGGTGCCAGCTGTCCCTTAGACCCGGCAACAGACAAGCAGATGAAGATGAAAGAATGAACAGATTTATGATATTAAATCATATTTTAATACCGTTAGCCTCATAGCATAATTGCCTAAGTCATATTTCAATGTTTCTGGAAAACAAGAAAAAGCACAATTTTTTTCGAAAACACATTGTTATTTGTTATTGAAATGATAATAGTGGCCAAAAAATGACTTGGGCAATTATGCTATGAGGCTAATGATATAATACGTTTTCATTTATTATTGTTTTTGTTTAATTTAAATATTTATTTATATTTATTTTAATATTCAACTTGTTTTCCATCTACGTTATATTATTTAACAGCACCTTTTAGGTCCTTCATAAACTCCAGTGTCATAACCATGGCTCACAGGGCAAACCTGTCCATCAATTCATTTTTGTCCATTTTTTTTGGACGTAATAATTATTTAAATCAGTCATCTAGATTAAAAGTGTTGCTTCTCAAAGTAGGGGGCCGGGCTCCCATACCATATATAGACAGATAGACTGACTGTAAGATAGATAGATAGATAGATAGATAGATAGATAGATAGATAGATAGACAGACAGACAGACAGACAGACAGACAGACAGACAGGCAGTTAGATAGACAGACATGAATAATCACATATACATATATGTCCTTTTTGGAAAACTATGGGGATAAATCCATATTTCTGATCTAATTTCTGTGGCCAGACTTCTTTGACTGCAACATTCATTCTTATTTCAGTGTGTGGATTGTCAGCTCCTTTGTCTGCCGTCTTCTACCCCGAGGAGGAAACAATGGGCCGTTCCACCCCAAACACAGACGCTCTCCGTTCATGCTGCATCAGCTGTGCACTTAACATTAAATTGCCACTTCTGCCATCAGACTCTGTCCATGCAGCCTACCATTTAGCCTTGCACTTAGCCAGCCCTCAGCCAGTCCACTGTAATTAATTTTAGAGAGCTTTAGTGAAATCCCACTGGATCACTTGAGCTGGGGTTAGCCAAGCCATTTCCCTGAATGCCTGTCCGCCAACCTCTGATGACTTTCAGGGGAATTTACATAAGCCTTCAGGGAATTGTTAACATTGTGTGTTGTCTTTTCTCTCATGTTTTCCTTTAACTAATTCAAATCATCCATAGTTGTATTTAGAGAAAAATATATTTATATTTTATAGCTGGCAATGCAATATAATGTTGGGTTTATGAGGTCAAGGGACTAGCAACAGGTGTTAGCAACAGTTTCAGCTGCAGCAGTTCAATACATGGTCCATATTGGAGACAATGAGCATGTCACCCACCAAGACACAAATAAATGTCATCTTTATTCATTTATTGATTTGTCTTTTTACACGTATCAGGCATAGCAGTCTCCTCAACTGCAACTCAAACCTCACTGCTCCATACTGTGAACCTTTCTGTGGGTCGGGACGGTGCTCAGCGGCAACCTGGCAGCTGGTGGATGAGAACCTGAAGCCTTGTGGACCTAAGGTCCCTTTCCTTAACCACTAGGCCATGACAAGCACCTTAATTAAACTTCTGGATTAAAATCTGTACAATAACAGCAGTCTTTTCATAAAGTTCTACACAAAGCACAAAATACTGCTTTACAGTTATATTAAATTTGTAGAAAACAACACATATTAAGTTTTTTGTGTTAAAGTTAAAGTTTATATGGATATATAATTATATTTCTTGTATGTCATCTGGTTTACAGTTGAATTGTTTCTATTTGCAATGGCATTAATGTGCTGTGTTTTGGCAATGTTTAATGGCTGATGGCAAAAAAACAAAAAATTTAATTAAATCAAACTGCATAAAAAATCATCATGTGTCTATCTATATATATATATATATATATACACAAATATATGTACTTTATATATATATATATATATATATATGTGATATAAAAATATAAGAAAATATTCACATTGTTCTTTTGGAATTCCTGATTTCTCCTGGGACAGTTTGTTCTTGGCTCTCGACAGCTGATGCAGATTAGAAGTAGAACTCTTTCTTCTGACATCGCTGTGAAAATAGTTACTTCAGCACAATCGTCCGCCAATTTTCAGAAAGTAAATATGGAGCCGTGTCATTGTCTGTTGTGAGCTGGGCGTCTCAGGAAGACCTGGACGTCTCTCCAACAGCTCTACACAAACTCTCAGTTTGGGTCTCGTTGGTAAACTGTGTAGCTATTTTGAAATCTTCAATCTTAGTTAGAGTAAAATCCAGCATAAAGGTGGATGTTTGTGAAACATGCTTAGAGCCAGGCTCCTATTGGACGGTTCATCTGTCAGTGATATGCAGTATCTACTTCCCGCCACCTGTTGTGTGTTTATTTTTCTCAGTAGTGAGATGAGAAAAATGTCAGTTTTGTAAATTATATGTCATTTTGTAAAACCTATTTATTTCATGTCTTCTTTTTTCTCCTCCTGTCTTTCCTTCCTCCTTGAAGGTGAACAAACCTCTGTTGCTGCAGATTTTGCCATCTGGTGATGTGCATCTCCGCTTGCTCTCCCATGGGCTGATGTCACACTGGAATTCACACTTGTCTCCATGCCAACCGGCAGCACAGTAACAGTTGCCACAGTAACACTGGCCATGGCCTGGAAGCAGATCAGAACCCGCAGGCAACAAATGATCACTTGATAGGCGGTGGTTGACAGATTTCATCATGTCTCTGGGTCGTTCAGTCTCAGTGGTGCTGGGCTTGGACATTTGCTGTGTGATCACGTTACTAGCGATTTTTAAGGGGAAGGATTGTGAGAGTGTGTGTTGGGAAATTTGAGGCGTACCTCCACACACCTCTCCAGTGTCCTCGTCCAGACACTCGCTGTCGTCGCACTCACAGAAACGCCCGGTCACCAAACCTCGGTTGTCTTCGTTTTTACACTTGCAGCTGCCACAGAGGCAGGTTCCTGTGAACGACACTGACTTTAGAAAAAATGTTTTATTCTTTTACTGGTTAGTCCAGGAAGATTTACATTCATCCAGGTCACAACGTCCAAAGCGTTGGTTTCATCACCGCAAGAAGCGGTCTGTGCATCTTTAGCTAGGAATATTGACGGATAGATAGATACTCTAGATAGATAGATGGACAGATGGGTCGGTGGGTGGATGGATGTATGCATAGATGGGGGAGGGATGGATGGATAGATTAATAGATTGATGGATGGATTGTCCTAAGCCAAAAATGATCAGCTTGATAAAATTCAAAGTCAAAATTCCTAACTAGGCTACAGGAAATGATGTCATATGAAGAACAAAGATTGTTGAGATTAGGTTTGTTGATTTGAGTACGATCACTGTGATAGTCTGACAGGATTAGAGCAGCTGTGAAACTGGAGGCAGAATCTGTGCATCAGGTGTCTCCAGATTTAGGCTCACGAGGGATTACCAAAGGTTGTGTGTCAGTGTGTGTGTGTGCTTCCAAATGATGCGCCACGGGGACAGAAGGCTAGACAACAACAAGCTGTGAATAAATTTGCATTTTCACACACTCAGACAGGCCCAGTACTGTATGGTGCACGTTTTTCGGGGGAAACGCACCGGTTCACGTGCACAAACACATGTTTGTTCTTCATGTAGCTGGAGGTTTTGCAGGGCAGCCCTCAGGTTAAGCCCTGAGATGTTCAAATGAATGTCAGTGTGTGGAGAACAACCTCCACACACCTCACACTGAGAGGCTTCAAGGTGTCAAGGGCTGATAACATAGACTCACAAAAGTGTGTGCAAGCCTGATTTTGATTTTCTGATTTGTGTATATTATATATATATAAATTTGCAATCAAGCTGGAAATTCAGGACAGACAGATATACACTTTGTGGAAGGTAATTTAATATAATAAGTATATCTGAAGCTATAGAGACTCTTTCAATCTGAAATATTAAAAAAAAAAAAATCACTGACTTGTCCAGAGAAATTATTTTATTGACCTCAAGGTAAATAAATGTAAAAATATCCTGAAACATTGCTTAAAAGAAAATAATTAGTCAATATGTGGAAAAAAATATTTATTATATTTTTATTACAAAAAGCTTCATTAGGGTAAAATGAAACTTGAGAATATTTCTATATTTTTATTATTTTTCATCATTACATAAAAAAACAAGAAAAAAACTAAATTAGAAAATTTAGGGGTGCCAAACCAATGTTTGTCCAGAAAACACATATTGAAATATCCATTATCTATTATGTATTAACATATTCATTCATTCATTTTCATTTGATTGTCTGTTTCTGGTTGGCAGGGCATGACATTGCTCCATACTGTCAGCCTTCCTGTGGGTGGTGAGCCCACAAGAAGTTATGTGGGTTGGCACAGTGCACCTCAGTGACAACCTGGCAGCTGGTGCATTTGAATCTTAAGCCTTGTGGATCTAAGTCCACTTCCTCAACCACAAGGCCACCACTGCCGACAATTATAACACAATTAAACTTAAATAACAATGAGTACTCAGCGGCACCGCTGAGGTCTGACAAGCCCTTTTCTTTTTTCGACTTTTGAAAGTACAGAAATCGGTTTAGCAAATTTTAAAAATACAATTTAAAAAATGAAAGAAAGTCTCTTAGATCTCCGTATTGCATCCCATGGGTCACATGAACCTGTCCAGTTCCCACAATGCCCTTCAGCACCTCATAATTATACACCATTTATTATTAATAACAATTTCACCTGATGTCACTTGAATTTGACCCAGTTTGCGACATTAATATTGATTTCCTGGAAACATTTTTCTCTCATCCACTCAGGCATTCAGGTTTAGTGTATTAGGATTGGTTGTTGGTCTGCTGCTACTTTTCTGTAGTTGTTGTTGTTGTGTATGTTCATATTCACGTGTGATTTCGTTACCTCTGTTGGAGCACACTACCCCCTGTGGGTTTCTGCAGAGCTCCTTGCTTTTCTTGTTGGGAATCTTACACTCCTCCTGGAACTGGCAGGCATCTCCGAACCAACCGTCATCGCACTCACAAAGCCCACAGTCGCAGTAGCCGTAATCTGGAGCCCAAAAAAAAAAAACACAACACAAAAACACAGCATCTAGTGATCAATGGTGGGGAATCAATGTCACATCTTTATATAACCACCACAGGGACACATGTTAGTGTTGTCCTATTAGAGCCAATAAAACAACCAGGATAATGACAAACTCTGGCAGCTCCCTCGCAATCTGTCTGTGTTCGTCTTGTAAATGGGCAGAATGTGACTTAAACACAGTTCTCTTTGTTTCAACATTACACAATGATACACCTGTTTCACCATTAATCATTCTGTGAGAGCCATACTTTGTTAACTGTTCCTACACAGGCAGTCCTGCTTTTACCATTCCTCATTTTGGCCATGGCCATGGAGAGCTCTGTGAGGAAGCGCAGGAATCAAAAGATGCAAATATGAGCCGTTGACAAGTTGTTATAAATGTTGCTCCTCCTGTGTTTTGCTAGAAAGAGGGGCCTTGTATGTCACACTCAATCATTTGCGTGACTCGTTCGTGCGTCCTCTTCAAGGGCTATCCATCAGTCATTAACAGACGGGCAAGTCCCCCTGTCTCGTCTCATTATCTGCCCGTCTCATGGGACATCTGGGTACAGTAATGGGTAAAGCAGGGAATACGGGGATGGCACTTCACCATAGTTTTATAATCAATTTAATTGGATTATAAGTCTTGATTAAAAATATTGAGTTTGGAGAGCAGAGGTAATGCACTGGGTAGGGGAGCAATAAATGGCTGGGGAAAGAAGGTGTTTAAACACCTCTGGTCAAGCCTGAAACACCGAGAGACTGTGAACGAGCAGGTGGGGATGAGGCTGTAAATTGAAGTAGGTGGAGGAGAGTGTCAGGGGCGATGGGTGAGAGCAGGATGGCAGGAAGGCAGTAATGAGACCGGTAAAAGAAAAAAAAAGCATGGATTGAATGCTGAGCTTAAGAGTTGAAGAAGCTGAATTAACTGTAGAGCAGTTTGAGGATAAAGTTAATGGGGACAAAAGGATAAACGTTGGGATGTGGAGGATACGTAAGATCAAGAATGTTGGGAATGGAATATAGCTTAGAGATGATTATAATAGGTGAAGTGAAAGAGGACACTGTTAGGTAGGTAGAGGACAAACTCCTTGTCATTGCAACATTTTGATCCACATCACTGCACACAATCAATTGGGGCAGTTGGCGCCCCAAAGTAGCGGACTAGGGTCCCTGGTTCGAATCCCCCTACCGTCAAGTTACCACTGATGTCCACTGGACATGGCACCGTCCCCACTCACAGCTCCCGGGTGCTCAAAAAGCTGCCCACTATTCACTGTTGACTTAACCCATCACCAATGTGAACAGTGGGCAGCTTTGGGCAGCCAAGGGAGCAGTGAGTGGGGACGGTGCCATCTCCAGTGGACCTCAGTGGTAACATGGCAGCTGATGGAATCAAACCTGGAACCCTTCGGACCCAAGCTAAAGGTCACCATTTTAAAAATGCAGTCAAGGTTTATGTTGTTTTGCTGTTTTTTTTTCAGTATTATTGTCCAACTGGATCATTTTGGACATAAGTACTGTGAGGGCGGGTAAGTGGTGAGCGCTCAGCTGCGACAGAGAGAACGAGGCTGATGCTACACCAGGCGCAGGTGCAATTGCTCTAATCAGATCTCTCGGTATATAAGTAGGAGCCAGGACCAAAGGAGGTGGACAACTAGTGGACAGTCCACTGTAAGGGATTGCCAAGCTTTCCCAGAGAGCATCTGCTTATCCATTAACAGGTCCCCGTGGCAGCAGTCTCCATGACTACCACCCAAATCACACAGCACCATTCGGTGAGCCTTCCTGTGGGTGGTGAGCCAACTGGAAGTTTTGTTGGTTGGGACTGTGCTATGATCAGAGCACCTCAGTGGCAACCTGGCAGCTGATGGATTAGAACATGAAGCCTTAAGGACCCAGCTTCTGCTTCTTCACGCACTAGGCCACCACTGCAATGAAAGTATTTAGTGCACCACACTATATTTTTTCAATTTACAGTACTAACTTTCTTTCTCGACAGCAAAGGTCAGGATACTTTCTAGCATAGAGAGCCAAAAAAAATCCATACTGTATTGCAAAGAAGTTAAAAAGTGAAGTACTAAAAAAAAGTTATTGAAGTTATTTTTTAAAATAATGTCTTTGTACTCTCCGGTACATAACATACTTCCTGTCATTAAGGCAACTTCTAGCGCAGCGTGGGTTTTAATGCATTTGGCTCCATTTTAAAAAAGTATCTATAGATTAAAATGTGTAACAGCGTCCTAGATTTATGGTACCACTCGCCATTAAAGAAACCTTAATTTATCGTACAGTCATCTAATGCAACATCCCTGCTTAACACTGCGATTCCTGTAGACTTTATTCCTGCCAGACTTGGCTTCCAAAAGAGCCACGTCTGGCCCATGAGCCATAGGTTTCTGACCCCTGTTCTGCAGTATCTATAGCAGAAGTGCAGTCTCACTGCTCCCCACAGGCTATTCCTGCTTTTATTTTGCTGCTAAGTTGTTTGCAATGTATTTGACACTCACTGCAGGCCTGTAGAAATATATAAACTTGCAGGCGTCCTTTTCATTTCTCAAATTTCTAATCTAAATTGTATCTCAACTAATACAAACACACTCTCCTCCTAAAACGCTTACCTTAACTTGTCTCCATCCTAATTTAGTGGACTGTAAAAGAGTCACTGCCACCCACTGCACCTGATTAATCTCTCCTCTGCTATCACTCTGACGTCTATGATAGATTTTCTGTGAAGGAAGGTGGGCATTGTTTTTTTTTTTTTAACTTTGTCTGTCTTCAAATATCCAGAAAAAAAAAACATCTCTACAGTTTCAGGATCGTCAGGTTTTCTAATTGCGGAAGTTCCGACAGGCACGCACGCACTCAGACAGTCAGACCCTGACCGACAGGCAGATATGTTCATTGGGGGGTTGAATGAGACAGAGGGTGTATCTGCCCCAGCATCAGTGGCAGTAATAATAGGTGATGCCACGCTACAGTGATTAACTGCTGACAAGGAGAAGATGGTGACTCACTGAGCAGCAGCTAATTCTGGATCAGAAATTTAACTTGTTCCTGCCTCACGCTTAACAAGGAGAAACACCTACAGGGAAATAAACAAGAAACTGTGTTTGTTGGTCTGTAATAATTCTGCCAACCATCATAATTACTATGCTAAAGAATGTGCCAAATGTAATTTGCTGTCTCTAAATAGAACGCCGAAAACCCTGGCATCCGGTCGAAGGACCTCTATGAGATCTCGCTGCACTTTTCAGCAAGAAAATAAAATGACAATATTTATTTATCTTTTTTGTCATTTTTTTTTTATTAAAAAGGAGAGGTAGAGCTAATCCCAGCAGGTTGCAGGCAAGCTGGGCAGTTCACTAGTCCGACCTGAGGCCACATGATAAGAATATTTCCACCTGTTCTATCTATTCCTGTTCCTGCTGTTTTGCTGTGTTTGAGTTGTGATCACAGTCACCTGTGTCTTTGTAATAGGTCTCACTCATGTCACCTGGTGCCCTTAGTATATTTATACCCCTCTGTCTTTGTGGGATCGCTGTGCTGTGCTGTGCTGATCCAATCCGATCCGATCCGGTCCTGAGGTGTCAGGTCTTATAGATTGTCTGGAGATACTGAAGTATTTAAGAAGTTGTTATGATATACCTTAGTTGCTGAATTTGGGTGCTGCTATTTTGTCCTCGTCTTGGCACATTCAATCGTACATTACTAAATCAATCTTTTGTGTTCAGACAGAGCACACCAGAGTACTTGGACACTATTTGTTTGTAAAATTGCAGCAAGAAAAATATTTACATATTTACATATTTATTTAAGGAAAAAAGTAGTATAAACTTCAGCAAAATCAACAAAAACTACACATAATTCAACATAGACTTGAGATTAATTGCTTTAACCAGCTCTAATTTTAAGCAAAGTCAATGCATTGATCAGTATTTTAGCCTTTATGTGAGTAAAAGTATTCAGCGCTGCAGCAGTCCATTCATCTGACTGGTAAACAGACAAATAGTAACTTATTGAAGGTCAGACCACCATGCATCACAAAGTAAAACTTATTTAGCTCTGTACCATTTATATACCAGCGTCAGCATCGGACGTACCGTACCTTAAGATGTTTTTATCCAATTCCCCATTCCCATTGCTATTCATCCCAACCCTGCCTAGAGTGGGCACATCCAGCCACTAATTGTAAATTTACATTACATGATGCATACATCTACATAATTAATCTTTAGCTGAATCTATAATAATTATGACTATTGCAATACATTGGCAAGAGGGTCAATGATTTGTTTTATTTATTCATTGCAGAGTCTCATTTGGTGTGCATCTATTTTGTGCTCACTATTTCAGCACAAAAAAGAGAAGAGAAAGAAAAATATGAAAATACTTCTGACTGATAGTATATTTTCCTGACCATTCTAGGATGTAGTAAATCAGGCATCAAAGTCTGCTCAGAACCATAAGCTTCAACTTTCACGGTAACGTATGAAAGAAAAAAAAAAAATCTTGCCTAAAGGGCCTTCAACATGTACACCCAGAGAGACTTGAGTGGCTTTTTCTTCTTGCAGCCCACACTGGAATCATTAGGTGACTCACTACAAAGACTCAGCGCCTGGCAAAGCTCTGAAGATGGAGAGCGCGTCACAATATGCACTAGTGGAAAAAAAAAGAACTCAGACTAACGCTTTAATGGGTTGTAAATGCTAAAGGACTGCAATCTGTTGTGCTCTTCTCTTTAACTCACTGCCTGTGCTGTGAAACCACTTTGCACTAAACCATTTATGACAGATGGACATTACAGGGGGATTTAACAGAAATTAGTTCATATGTTCACTTGATTACTGTGTTAATGAGATCTAAAATTATGTCCACATTGGAAACAACTTGAGATTTAAACTCTAGAGCCTTTGAAAAAGGATTTGTACTAGGGGTGTGCAAATTCAAAGTTTTGGATCGGTTTGGATCGAACTGAACCAAATCGGATCGAAGTGGATCGATCATTTAATATTTTTTATGAATCGTTCCTGAATCGGATCGTAGCCTGTGAAGCGAGATATGAATCGGATCGTTATGTGAGTGAATCGTCACACCCCTAATATACACTATATATATATTTGAAGTGTGCAAATTAATCGTTTTGGATCGGTTTGAATCGAACTGAACCGAATCGGATCCAACTGCATCAATTGTTTAATATTCTTTTATGAATCGTTCCTGAATCAGATTGTAGCCTGTGATTCGAGATATAATCGTTATGTGAGTGAATCGTCACACCCTTAATTTTTACCATTATATTTACCTTTGGGCCCTGCGGAAAATGCATATCATCTTTTTATTTATCTATACTCTGCAGCGGATCTGGTTTTATTCCTGAGACAAACTAATGGATTCAGGATTGTGGTTTTACAGAAACATTTCCCAAGTCTGGAGGGGTTTCACACCTCTGACAGACATATTATAAGACATACATTGACAGACCAGGAGGTCTTCAGACTGCAGAAACTAGTTGCTAAAGCGAATGCCTGGACATCTGTGGTCTCAGAGTGGCAGGGAAAAGAGCAATTCTGTATGATATGGCCATTGTACAACATCTTATGTTGCAGCTTGTTTTGGTCTCTGGTTAACATGTTCTGGTCCAGTGTTGGTGGAGGGTGACAGCTACACTGTGGCTGTTTGTTTTCTACTGACAGTGGATCACATCTGATTTGTACTACGCAAATAAAGTTCCATTACAAAATCTAAATTCATCCATCAATCTATATATCTATTTAACCCCTAGCCCTCACCCCTAGCCCTCACCTCTAGCCCCATCTGTCTACCTCCCAAATGCCCAACTATTTAAAATGATAAAAAATGTTTTTTAAGTAAACCTGCTGCCCCTCTCCCTATAGAACCTTTTTTTTTTGCAAATGTTCAGACACAGCAAAACTTTCAATTTTTAAATTAAGTTTTCAATATAAAAAATGGACAAGATGCATGGATAGACAGTTTTGCAGTGTGATCCAATGTCACGAGGACACTGGAGTATATGAAGGACCCTAAATGGTGCCCTTAAATAAAACATATTTAGAAAACAAGTTTATTATGCGGTGTTTTCCACTGGAACAACGGAACCCTGCAGCCCTGTGGGCCACCCTGGGTGTTTGTGACAATGGAACCAGACCATACAGTAAATCACAGGGAGGCTCAGACTGTCTGAACACACACCAGAGGAAAATACTTTGCACAGATCAGCACAGACAGAGGCGAGGTGGAAGGAGGGGAGGTTCAAGCACAAGACAATATCTCACATGCCTTATGCTGGGGGAATAGCCAGCTCTGGGGGCTTGGAAAATAAAATAATTCCAACTCTGCCAAGGTTATCATTTTAAGAATAGCAAGTAATCAGAACTCTTTTGTTCTTTTTTAAAAAAACAAAAGTCAATTCTTTTTATATAAATGATTTCATTATTTACATGCTCTGAATCCAGACAGAGGAAACAGTCTGCCCTGGGGTTTTAACAGAAAGCAGATTGAAATGACAGGGAGGCTGTGCACAGTTGGTGCGCAGATGTTAGACCAGGTCGTCATACCATCGCTTTACTATGATACAGGATGTTCTGGAGGAGGGTAGAATGTGTGAGTGACAGCATGTTCAGTAAGTCCTGCTTATATGATTAAAGGGAAAAGCCTTTCTGAACAGCAAACAATAGGTGAAATAGGAAATCAGATTAGCAACAATGTGGTGGCTCCCTGGTCTGTGGAGTGAGACTGCAGCAGCAGGAAATGAGAGGTATGGAGCCTGTATGCTGTATTTTCAGACTAAATGCTTTTTGGTTGTGTAATTCATAAATTGATTTTGTTGTTTTTCTAAACTGCTACTGAGCTTAATCTGAGCTGGGTCTGTTTAGGATCTCTGATCCATCCATCCATCCATTTATTCATCTATTCATCATCTGATGCCTATCCGTTGCCTGTTAATGGGTGCAGCTGTTTCCACAATTGCCACCCAAATCACACTGCACCACACCAGTCCCCCATGAACCTTCATATGCCCAATGGAAGGCACCAATCTCCCTGACCAAAATTAGATCTTCCCCAACCAATACCAATACCAATACTGGGCCAAAGTGCCACCACTGTATCCAGCTTTTAGCATCTCTTGTTATTAACTTGTGACTCACAATTTAATCTTAATGATAACCAACCAAGGTTGATTTTATCAATTTCTTCTACATTTTGTTTGACTCCACCCTGCTTCTTTATTGTATTCATTACTATAGATTTCTCAAGAGTTTCCAGGAAATCCACTTTGTACAGACTCGTGTGCAGTTCGATTTGGAAGTTGATTGATTACACACGTGAACCCCTACTTCACAGCTATGGTAAAGGCCGTACCGCATATATAATCACTACTAAATCTGCAGAGATATGGTGAAAGAGGAGAAACAGAGGTTATAATACTACATCTATATATATATATATGTATATACATATATATATATTTCTTATATACAACTGTCTTTTATTAATATACCTCTCTGACTCACTGTTTTGATTCAAGAATTCTCTGGGATTCCAATCCAGGTGAAAAGAATAGGAAAATACCGAGAAAGCTAATGTCTTTGGAAAAGGCGACACACACTTTAGCCCCAAGGTGAAAAATCTATTTTATCCTATCAGCGGTAAGTCGTGAGAGGCAAAGATAAGACAGCCGCAGGGGGAGGAATCGGCTGCCGATTTCTGGCGGCAAAGCTTTCCGCGCTGCATGGATCATTGAGCAGGGAGGTAGGGAGTCGGTATATAATTTACAATATGTTTGAATATAATATTGGGCCGTGTATGCTCAGGAGGATGTGACTGTGAGAATGTAGAAATGTGCATTTGGGAATCTTTCCTCCGAAAAAAAATGTCTTTGATCTAGTTGATGTGTGTATGTGTGTGTGTGTGTGTGAGAGAGAGCCCTGTTCTTGTGATGCATCAGTGTGTAGCAGTGCATTATCAGGCTGAAGCAGGGCCTTCATACTCCAGACTGTTAAACCATAATGAGCTCCTCGCAGCGGCCAACTTGTCTTCCCAAATAAATCAGTCTACCTCTCATATTCACACACACACACACAACACACACACACACTCCTCTGTCTGGGCTGACCTGGATGGACATGCTGTATAATTGACTTCTTGTTTTGTGGTCACTCTAGCTTAGTGACCACAGAACAAAAATTGTTTTTACATTCATGGCATTCAGACCCCATCATAGCAGTTTTACTCCATAAGACTCGATTTCTCATCGGGCTGTGGTGGCCTAGTGGTAAAGGAACCAGACAGGGGTTTGCAAGGTTGCAGGTTTGAATCCACGAACTGCCAGTTTACCACTGAAGTCCACTGAGCATGGCATCAGTCCTCACACACTGTTCTGTGCTCAAAGCTGTTTACTTTGACGGGTTAAATGCAGAAGTCAAATTTTGTCCAAAATGTGATATCTACCTTTTTCTTCCATAGCTCACTTCCTCCTCCTATACCCATAACTGTTAAGTCTTTCATAATGCATGAACACAGAACTCGGGTCGACAAAGTTTCAGGTTCAAATCCACCGGCCACCAGGTTGCCATTGAAGTGATCTGAGCAAAGCATTGCCTCAACCCACATTACTTCCAGTGTGTCAGCACCCACATGCAGGCTCACTGTATGATTTGAGTGGCGGTTGTGGAGACTGCTTGTTGTGGAGAACTGGTAATGGAGGACGAAAATAAATAAATGGGGTCAATGATTCCGATAGCGGTTTGTACTGACAAGTAAATATTTATTGCTAGGTGCTCATTAGTATTTAAATTCTGTCCCCTAGGGGGAACACATATTATGCTCTGACATATTGGTATCGGTTTACACCGAAATTGGAAATTGAGTGCTGTGACAATATTGGCAAATGTTAATTTCAGTCGTCATTAGTCAAGATTATTTAGAAAGGTAAAACTCTTTATTAACTACAATATATACTATTTTAACTAGTTAGTAGATGAAGACATTATATGTGCATGAGCGTCTGGAGCAGTGTTAGGACGGTGCGAAGCCAATTGCACATCAGTGGTAACTTTGTAGCTAGTGCAAAAGGTTTGTTTTAAAGGACCTAAAATTTAGCAGGTTTCTGGCTGAAGTTTCTTTTCCAAGCAGCACCTGGCTCTAACTGGAAGATCAGCTGGAGAGTCCATTTGCCAAGAAATGTGTAACAGGCCAAAAAATGAAACCTGTTGCATCACTTAGAGATCATTCAACTTCAACTGAACTTGAGCAGCTTTAGTTTCGTTAGGCTGTATATCTGTATACAGCTGCAGATGATAGGGGGAAGGGATGTGCAGATATTTGAAAAAGATGTTTGGACCCAGGAATGTCAAGGAGATGTCCAGGGTCAGCAGCCCCCTGCTCCTGTAATGATTTCTACAGTTGAAAGAAGGGATGGAAAGCAAACTCCATGACATTGTGATTCACACCACTGCACACAACGAAATGTGGACCATGCATTTAACCCTTCACCAAAATGAGCAGTGGGCAGCTTTGAGCGGGGATGGTGCCAGGTCAGTGGACCTCAGTGGCAACTTAGTTGGTGATTTCGAACCTGGAACCCTAAAGACCCAGGTCTGGTTCCTTAACCACTGAGGCCACTAGGCCACAAGAACCTACATTTCAGCTATGTTACTTACTAAATTTTAAATATATGTCTTTGATTGATGCAAAACTATTTGCAATATCTCAATGACATAAAGATGGAAAATCAAAGTTATTCAATTTAATGACTAGAGCGATAAATATTTGTCATTTGCTCATTAAATAACAGAGTATAGCAGAGATAATAGTCTGAGGTTTGCACATGAAAAAAAGGATCAAAAGTTAGCAAAAAAAATAGCTACAATATAATGAAAAGTATACTGTAAACATATGTAAATATATTGAGGAATTATATTTAATATACATCATATAAATCTGTATTATATTTCCTTTTTTTCTGAAAGACATATTTAGTCAATTGTTGTACACACCATTGCAAGGTTTTCCATTATGGGAGGGGCAGACCCAGTTGTGACATTCACAGCGAGGCCCGTAGAACTTTGCTGGATCGGTGGCCGTGCAGATACAGATGCCACAGTCACACTTGCCCCTCCCACTGCAGATCTTGCCATCAGGTGTGCGACAGCGACGTAGGGATGACTCTGTGGACAGCCTACACACACCACCCACCTGGCTGGGAGCAAACACGTCAGAGGACAAGGTTGAAGTGTGTTTCCATCTGCTGCTGTTTGAACTACAAAACATGACATCTGAAAAAATAATTCTTTTTTTTTTTGTGGTAGAAATCCCTAATCTCACAACACATGAAGTTGAAAACCAAGAGTATAAATCAGACTACATGGATTGATTGTACTGGGGAAGAGTCCTTAGTTTTTACATCTCTGCTACACTCTTTGGGAGAAATTTGTTTTGTTTGGATGCTGCCAGACATTCTTGTCTTTCAGCTCTTTCTTTGTTTTGGCAGGATGTCCACAGTTTGGAGGCAGTCGACACATATCAAACATTCAGAAGAACTAACAGATAAAGAGTTCCTGACACTCCCAATTTTATTAAATCCAGATTGCCGTCTGTGTTATTGGGAGGTGAAGGAAGTTTTCCATGAGCTTTCAGAAACAACTCTCCATCTGGTACGTCTACATTAACACGTAATCATGTACAAACCACATTCCTGCATTTCCTGGTCTCATTTTTATGCAAAACACAAGTTATTCTTTCCTACATTGACGCTCTGCGATGTTTGGTCTGCAGAAGTGTTCCGTTGCAGCCATTTCTTAGCTAACCACCTCTATCTGAGTGAGTAGCTGTTGTATAATCAACTAAACAACATTTCCAGTTTAACAAACAAATATTTCTCACACCTGTTCAGAACACTCCAATCTCTTTACAAATAACTTTCACTTAAAATAAATCTGGATTTTTTTTGCTTTAGTTTTTTACTTTCCTCAACAGAGCTTATTTTGATTTGTGTTTTTTTTATTCTTCACCAAAAAATTAAAACCTTAAAGACGTTTTCTCACAATTTTACAAGACAACTTGCAATACATTCTGTTGGGAGATAAGACATGGGCAAGGTTGTTAACATTTTTACATCCCATTTAAAGTATTTTTTCCCAGGCAGGGCCCAAAATTCTGTTACTATGAAAAAGAGAATAGAGTTAATAAGTGAATGTCATCTTATTCACAATATATCTGACAGACCACAAATAAAAAGCTGTAGGAAAGATGCTAAACATCTATTTGTCTGTCTGTCTGTCTGTCTGTCTGTCTGTCTGTCTGTCTGTCTGTCTGTCTGTCTATCTATCCATCTATCTATCTATGAAAATAGCCTGTTAGCAGATAATAGCTCATATTAGGAAGATGGATTTAAGGTTGTGCGAAAGGATCTCTCTGTGAAAAGGACTTGGCCAAAAGACTTGGCCAAAAGAAACCCTAAAGCTTAGAACCAAGGAAAATATACAACAATAACTGAATTTGACTGAGAAATAGCTTAAAGCTATCTTGTGTACAGTTCCATGTTAGCCGAGGAATTAGCCTAGAGCTAGCTCAGAAATGGTGAATGAATAAGTCAGGAGTTAGTTAAATGTTAGCCCAGACATATACATCTTTTGTAATTCAAGATTGGGAAAGTCAAAATATGAACCAATACTGGAAACATGTATTTGTTTCCTTTTTCAGAAACAATAAGTGATAAACAGGTGTGTGGGTTTGTTTCCACTGACGCGTTGTTGCTCTGCACTGTGGGACGTACACAGTACGAACATTACTCAGTCATGTAACACGTGCTTGAAGTAAACACCCTCTCTACAGCTGAGTCAAATCACAGAGAAGGTGATTTACCTTTGTAAAGCCAGGTCACATAAAAATAACATCATTCTCTATCAGTTTTTATTTAACTTTAATTTTTCTAGTTGGAAAAATACGCTTCAGAAAATGCATTCATTTTTGTGTTACCTTGAATATAATGTGTTCTCTATCTGTGGCATTAAATGACACATTGATAAGATGCTAAACACTTAATAGTGGTTTAAAGTCACCTTTCGACAGTTTTTTACAGCAGCCCATATATTTCCTTCATATTCTCCAGACAAATGCCAGAATAAATAAGAAAAACAAGCCGTAAATCATGTGGAAACTCACCTCGCTGACTGCAACAAAGTCTCCTCCACGGTAGACAGCAAGATCAAGAGCAACGGAACTAAAAGGGACTGAACGACTACTTCAGTGTGCATGTTTGAATCCCCACAGAAGGTAAATCCTGAGGTGAAGCAGGCTTGAAGGAATTTCCCTAGTTTTCCTCTGCTTAAACAGACAGGACAGGGGAAGGAGGAGAGAGCGAGGAGGGAGAAAAGAGAAGAAAAAAGACGAGGAAGAGAGAGAAAGAGCAGCAGGCTGGCCTGATCTGGCTCAATCCCTTTAGAGGCCAAGAGTCCTCTGCATACAAGTGCCTCTGATTAGTCCTGACTCTCCGACAGTCCTGGGCAGGAGCTGGAGCAGGGAAAACTGCCAAAAAGAAAAGTTAAGTCACCAGTTCAAGATGTAATTAGAAGCAGATTGTTTCTCTTTTCACTTTTTCCTTTTCATTCTCCAGATGATAATCCTGTTTCTGCTGTTTTATTTTTTTTGCACTTCCTTTTTATGTTGTCTTGCTTTGACCTTTCTAGGCATGTTGTAGGACAACAGACAGGTGTGACGAAAATGACAGCAACACCTTTACACTTGATGGATCTCTGTCATTCTGTTACTGTCATGGATTATTCCGGGGCACGTGGAATAGAGTTTATTTTAACAAGTGTCCTGTCAAAATGAGTGATGCCAACAAAATACCAATCCTGCAGAATGGCTCAAAAACACACATTCCATCAGTAGTGACATGTATAAACTGTGACATGCAATTGAAAAGCTGTGTTTTCTTTTATATTTCTTCAGAAAGTGAAGGAATGTCAATCTGTTCTAGCGTTCATGACTGATTGGAGGGATTTGTATGCATGTGACGAGGCAGGAAAAACACCCCTGCTTACAGTGTGTACAGTGTGTACAGAGCAGTTGATTTTAACCTTTTTATCTAAGTAACCTCTTTAAATGATTGTTCTAGTTGCAACCCAGGTTAATAAACATTATCAATAAATCACTAACCGTTATTTTGTGACCCAACTGAGAGTTGCAACCCAGACTTTGGGACCCAATGCCCTATCTGGGGCAAAACACGTGTGAAAATTGGTGTACAACACTGCACCGTCTAATCAGTCTCCTATCTCATAAAGTTTCTAAACAACACTCTTCATTTATACCAGACTCTTGAACTATAGAGAAATAAAGATATACAGAAACAACACAGGAAAAAAAAGAAAAATATATGCCAATAATAATTTCACATTTTTTCGCATTCAATTTGCATTTGGAAGTGAAATTGGTGGCAGGCATGTAACTGAGGTGAGTGTTTGACGCATCCAGGTAGTTCCTGTGAGCTGATTGGTCCTTTCCTGATGTTGCCAGCATAAAGAGCCAGATTCTGCCAGCTGTTCACAGAGACCTGCTGGAACCACACTCCACTGCCAGTATCCATCCTTGTTTTTTCATGGATTTTTAATTTATTTTACCTATTATAAATTGCCCATTTATTTGCTGGTTGTTTTATGATGAGTTATTTCTCTTCCCATGTTCTTGCATCAAGTTTTCTTCTTGATCTCTACGTATGGGACAGTGGTGCTTTGGTGGTAATGGAACTGGATTTGGGACGGAAGGTTTGGGGAAGGCTGGGGGCAGTAGCAGCCTTACAGTTGCTCTGCGGAATTAACTTTTTTTTTTTCTCTATCTATCTATCTATCTATCTATCTATCTATCTATCTATCTATCTATCTATCTATCTATCTATCTATCTATCTATCTATCTATCTATCTATCTATCTAT